>BMAW01016513.1:240903-310758 GCA_019974015.1 Nephila pilipes
AAAATATAAACAAAAATATAAATTAAAACAATAAAATATAAACAAAAATATAAATTAAAACAATAAAATATAAATTAAAGTAATTCGAATACTTTTAACTAATTTTACTACAAGTTTTATCACATAAAGATAATTAAATAAATAAGCTGCTTAATTTTACATAAAATTCACCCCTCGCCAGAGAGTAAATTAGAACATATTTCGTAATTGATGCAAATATATTGATCTCTTTCACAAATTTTTTAGCATCAAAATTCTTAGATTGCTTTTTTTTCAAAACTTAATTTTTTTTTCATTTCACATCATTTCAATCATGTTATTTAAAAATATTATGTAAGTTTCGTAAATATTTAAATTAATTAGCTACTGACAGTAACATATTTCTAAGGTACCAGATTCTGTATTCAGTTTGTTGAACATTGAATTAAATATATTTTGTTAGCTTTCATGCTTTATTGAGACGAAAAAAAAAATAATATAATGTTATTTACCTTCATGTATTTAAAATATCTATTGATTACAAAATCTCCCCAAACACCATTTTTAATAGATTATATGACAGTTAATTTCATTTTTTATTATAAAAACTAATGTTCAATTACCTCTTTAATAATATTGTTTCTCAACGACTATAATTTGAAGAATAATTATTAAAACTGGGACGCAATTTATAATTCATAAGTCCAGAAAAACTGTTATGTAAAATTTGTTTATGATTCCAACATCCAATGGAAATGATGAAGACAAATAAACTTTATGATTAAGAATTTGAGCATAAATTAGTTCAACATTAAATAAAAGCTACAATCAATCAATTAAATAAACAATTCTGCCTCTTAAACTTCTTCAAAATAAAACTTGAGATTCAAACTAAATAATAATCATTGGTGTCACCACGTTTAACCTCTCAAATTGCAGTACATTTTTAAACTTAATTAACTTATTCCAAGCCGCATCTAATTATTTGAAAGAATATCAAAAGTGCTTGGTTCTAGATTCCCAAGAGAGAATTTGGAAAGGCTAATTCAATAATAGAGTGTATTAATAATGTGAGAAAAGCTATAGGAAAAATTGATATTCATTTATCAAAAATTCGTTAGAAATCTGTAGCTTTCAAAGATGATTTTGAAATGTAGAATTGAATCTTTGATGTAAAAAACATTGTATGTATACTAGGATCGTGTAAATTCTGAAAGATTTCATGTTTACTCTCATTTTATTTTGTGATTTTTTTTACTTTACTACTATTATTTAAAAGAGAAAATTATCTTTTAAATCTTAATGGTTATTGGAATTTTACCCAATTTTAATGACTTTGTATTTTATAGTTTTAACTTATGTCAACTTCATAACACCAATTTATTTAAAGCAAAACTCCTTAAGAATACTTATTCAAGATATTTAAAGCAATGCATAAAAGAAAATAAGTGTTAAAAGGAGTATATTTAAATTTTTCATTCCTATTAAATCATTGTTTTATCTTAATACGAATATTGTACTCACATTTATAAGAGAAATATTCAAATGAAAATAATTTCATATACGCAGTGGACAACTGCTGGTAGCATAATTTTTGTCATCATAAAATATACATCAAATGAATTTAAGAATCAACTATTTTCCCTTGTCAGATATTTTTATATTCAATTTCTTAACGATAATAGTAATCCTTGAATCAAAATTCTGTAATCTGTGAAGACAAGATAAATTTCGAATACATGTCCTTTTTAAATAACTAAAGAATGATGTCTTACGTGTTGACCCAACATCTTTAAACTTAACTATTTAAATAGCTTAGAAAATGTGATCCAGTGCTCTATTCAAAATAAATCATAGTAATTTAAATCTTCAAGTATCTAAAATCAGGTTCATAAAATGCGTTTCTCCATAAACGAAAGCCATGGGGAAAAGTAGAGCATAGGAAGGGAAAAAAATAATAAATGTATCCTCCAAGAAAGCACCATGACGTGAAAAGGGAAGGGTGAGAAAACCGGGTTAAGAAATCCTTTCATCCCCTGTCACAGAGCCTGAAAAGATCCCGGATTCCAGTCCAGCACAATCTTATTAATAGTGAATCTGGCGTCCAGCCCATTGTTCAGAAGACTGTAGCGTCCGGCTTCTCGAATAACCTTGCATCGCCCGGACAAGTATCTGCCGGACTGAAAGTTGTTTTTCTTCTTATTGGTACGTGTATCTATTCTTCGGTATTCGATTATATTTCGAAGGGCATTCTTACGCGTTTTTGCTCTACTGATTCCAAGTTTGTGGACGAGAATGTATAGGGGTGGATATGGGATAAAAAAATACCTATTTTTTTTTTTTTAAAAAAAATATTTCCCCTTTCATATTCTTTGGATGTTGAGGTATTTCCATTTCTTTATTTACAAAATCTGCATAGGATTTGGAATGCTTTCACTGGGTTTGATACCCGATTTGATTTATTTGAATTCTGAAAAGAATCCAGAGTAAGAGTTTTCTTCTTTATAACTTATACGATAGAGAGGGAAAATCCATCTTGTAAGATGTTTATTGAATTTTGTGAATAAGGTCCACCCACACACATAGATATATTTAATATTCTACTATAAAGTACAGCAATTATTAAACATCTTTTTTTAAAAAATATGAATAAATGCTCTATAAGGCTATTTTACTCTTCATTTATTTAAGCAAAATTCTAAAAATAAAAGTTATATTTACTAAGAGTTTTAATTACATCTTCTATCGTAACAAAAAGGGGCACAGAAGCTCATTATGATCATGAATGAATTATAGAGTATTAGAAGTAATTACGAAAGAGAAAGAGAGTATTGAAAATATCATTTATAAGTGCACTTATAATTTTACCATTTTTTAAACAGGAATAAAATCTAACGTGATTTGAAATTTAATCTTCTTGAAAGTGATATCTAAGTGTATATAAAACTCTATTCATGATAATAATTATAATTGATTACATGTTAAAATCAGAAAATTAAGAAGTTATCTATAATATAATAATATAAAGTTATCTATAAAGTAATATTCATATAAAGACTACTATCCTTTTATCAACAATCTATAACTCTTAGAATATAAACTCAAAATGAATATTTTGATTTAAAATCATGTACACTTTGTAGTACATATAGGACTGAAATACAAATTGAAGAAATTTGTAGCCCAGACAATAACAAAAATCAACAATTTTAACTTAGACGTATTTTTATGACTCCAGATTTGGTTCTTAGGTGCAACATGCATCTATGGTTCTTAAGAAAACTTGAGATAAAAATTATTACTTTTTAGTATTAGTATTAATTCATATCTTTAAGTCACTATTAATTATTCGTTAGGATAGTTATTAATTTTATATAATTATTTTGTTCAATCACGAGAAAAATATAACCAGTACTCGATTACTTTTGTTATAAGCCAAAATTAAGCGAACAATTTAATGAAATTCAAATGTAGAAAGGCCTTACTATAATACACCGAATATTTAATTGTACCTTTATATTAAGTATCGGACTGAAATAACATTTTATTTCCATGAAAATGAATTTCAGTTAATTGTATTTTTTTAAAGAATTTTCTTGATATAAATTAAGATAAAACTCTAATAGATATTCAAATATTTATACTGTACCAAAAAAAAGTGCAGCTCGATTGCTAGGGCAATATGCTAATAAAATTAGTATGACATGTCAGTGAAGGTATGTATTTAGGATAATCCGAAGTGAGTATGAGTGTTGGGGGATTTTAAAGATGCAAGAGCCAGGTATGGCTAAGCTGCGTCAAACAAGGTGTACTTGTGATCTAGACGATTAAAAAAAAGAAAACGAAGATAAAAATTGGTTGATTTGAAGGAAGGTCCAGATCAGAGATGTATAGACATAGTATCCCTGGGGTATATCTGCGTTTACCGTAAAAACCATGGGAAAGCAAATATCACTCAGGTTCACTATATCCGTATCTACCTAAAGAATGTAAGCCTCTGAGAGCAGGGCAATCCCAAACTAAGAACAAAATATAGGTAATCATTGTCAGGAAACATATTTTGATACCCAAGTTATCTCGAGGCGTATGGAATAAATCATCCAATTATACTTTTCTTTTTCTATGAATGTCAATATCTATTGGTTTGTAAGAACATATGAATTTTCTACTTTTCAAACAACATATAATAGGGTAAGTACGGATAATTTTTATAAATCATGGTCATTTACCTTAATTTTAGAAGAATAAGTATAAAATGAAAAAAGAATATTTAACATAATGTAATAACAACACCTTATAAAATATTTTCTAAGAAATTGTCCAATAAATTTGGAACACACCTTGTCCGAAAAATTAGATAAATCGATTACGATCCAACTACAACAGTATGAACGGATTTATAAGAATCTATCTTTACACTGTTGAATGTAAAGTATGCTTATATAATGATACTATACTGTGATTAAAAATCACACTAACTTTTCCCGTTGTTCTATTCTTTCTTCCAATTTAGATTGACCAGAATCATAATGTAATTTTAAAATCAATGTAAATAAAACCATTTTAACATAAAATTGAATTTTCTAACTATGCAAAGTACCATTTCCTTTGAAGTAATGCTATAAAATTTCACATAAACTTGTAAAAATATCTTTATTAGATAAATTAATATAATTGTATTAGATTACTCTAATTAAAACCGATTATCTGGCTTGAGAATGCTCCTTGATTTAGAAACTTGACATTTTCCTTTCAAAATTGATAATCAAAAATCAAGGAATAGAAGAAACCAATAAAATTAAATTATTTTAAGTAGGTATTGGTAAGGGATATGTAATTTCTCAGCGAGAAAGAAAATTCTAAAATTTTAAAAAGGTTTTCAGAATTTTAATTCATAAAATTCTGAGTCATTCGAAATTCTTTTTACTATAAATTCACTCAAAATGGAGACTCAATTAATTTGTTCATATTACATTTCCCGTCAGAATGATATAAAATTGTTACGTTTAAGCAATGTTTAATAACTACTTTTCACAGAAATATACCATATATGAAAATATTAAATAAAAATACCGCTAGCAGTATTAAAAATTGCTTTTACGCAAACGGGGAAAGTTAAAATTAAAATGAACGTGTTATATAGATAGTCCTTAACAAAGTTGAACTACCATTCTGCGTTATCGTTTTCTCTTCGACGAAAAAGGAAATGAATTTTTAAGGAATGTAGAATTCAATTATCGCTACAGAGTCAAAAGAAAAGGAATGTATGGCTTTTATGAGTAAAATGGCAATGCATTAAACTTAGGAATAAATTTGAGAAAAAGGGACATTAAACAAGGGAAAATTGATTCTTTTTTCTGTTATTAGCTTACATTTCTACGTGAAACAAAAACGTTTAGATAAATACCGGAAAGCATTTTCTACAGAATTTTCGTATTGATTACCGGCAAAGAAAATTATTTTTTCGGTCTCCTATGAATATGTGTTAGAAATTAGAACGAAATTCTTATTTACAATATTGCGATAAAAAATTATTTAGTATTTCTTTTTGAAATCAAATTCATTATACATTTATCTGATGTATGTATATTTACAGATGAAATGAATTCAAAGAAAACAAAACAAAAGAAGACCAATCTAAAAGGACTATTTATTTTCTTGCATGGTTTTGTACTTTAATTTTAGAAAAAACGCTTTTCCTTTCAATGAGATTCAGATCATACTAAAATTCTTTAAATACCTTTAATTTAATGATGTATCTAGTCATCTGTAAATGTATTGTTATTATTTATATATCACTAAAAAGAACCTTATATTTTTGGCTTGATAAATATTCTTTAAATAAGAGGAAACATATTTATTATCATTTGCATAATTTGATTTAAAATATAAATTTAGCTCTTTTAATTTAAGTTATTCTAGTATACAAATTCTTTCTTGGTACTGATTTATGCTAACTGATTAAGAATTGAAGAGAGTTTATATCTCCTAGTTTTTGTATTTAAAATTTCTCTTAGAAGTTCTTGAAAGCAAAGTTAATGAGAAAAAAGTTAAAGATCAACTGATTATTAAAAGCATAATTAGAAGCAACACGAAGGCATCAGCGATGGACCTCGTAATTTTGAGCTTTGATCAACTGATGAAGATGATAACTGATCTGGTATCCCATTCCCCAAACTCTAACACCTTGCCCACGAGAAGCCCTGGGGCTCAACATGTTTAAAGTTCATTCTTCTCTTTACACGGCGGGGGACTCGAACCGACGAATCGTCGGAAACAAAGCCAGCCACGAGCTTGCGACTATGAGCCGCGGTCGGTTACCGCGGTCTACTAAGATAGAGGAAAAGATTTTGTTAGTTTTTAGAGAACTGTAAGATTTCAAAATCGATGCCAAAATTCCTTCTCATACGGAAGATAGATTTCAGGAGAAATTAATCTATTTGATTTGTTACGCTCTAAGAAGCAGATATTACAACTCATTTATTATTATTTATTATTGCTACATTATTAATTATTATTATTATTTGCCAGCCAAGGGACTATTGTTTTAGGTGGATCCATTTTAGCGTACCAGATCACTTTCCAATTTCTTTTGCTTCGATTTTAATTACATTTATCTTAAATAAATTCAATTTAATAGTCTACAGTTTACTTTAATTTTGATTACATTTAGCTTAAATATATTCAACTTAATAATTTATCGCTTTCTTTAATTCTAATACCGGAAAAGTTTACTGCTGTCCATTTCTCGATATTTGATCGTTTACTTTAATTCTTATTGAGTAATTTAAGTTGAGTATTGAGTAATTGAGTAATTTAATAAGTGTAAAAAGAAGCGCTCCTTGGGTGGCTAAATCTGTTCCTTGCAAAACTTTGCGTTGAACTTTAGATTTAAGAATTTTTGTTAAAAATTGTTTTGCTTATTTTTTTTTTATTCTAATTTATTTATTCTTATTTTAACTTAATTTAAGGCACTCCGAAGTATATCTGGATTATTCTTATATTTAGTTATTATTTAATTTAAACTTGCATCTTCTTTCGGTAATTTATATTTGATTGTCTTTTATTTCCTTTCTTTTTTGATCAAAGTAACTGTTTAGTTTTTACTGTTACTGGAATCTGATTACTAGATCACTTGACTTGGAAGTTGATCATAGAAATATCAACTTATATTTAGGAGCAATGATTCCATACATCATTTCATGAATATTTTATTTTTGTTTTTTAAGTTACATAACAACATTTCTGGATTGGCAACGAAGTCTACATTACCTGTTTAATTAATTACGTAAAATAATTCTTTCTGGTTAAAGTCCAGTATCGGGTGCCCCTTGGCGATTGTGGCAAAATCTTGGCGACTTAGAAGAAAGGTCGCCAAAGTAGCATTCCTGAGCAATGACGTCATGAGGACTTTACAAAAGAAAAGCTGCACTATATTTATGGTTACCGTAACCTAAATTACCACATTTGAATCGTTATCGTACCCAAAAGTCTCCAATCACCAAGTGGTACCCGATACCTGATTTAAACCACATTTTTCTTTACTGTCATTGTCTACTCATTGAATCATCACCAAAATATGAATATTTATTTTGAAAATGAGATAATGGATAATTTTGTTCTAACCATAATTATATGGTAATAAGTATTTAATACTTTTTATTAACTCAAATTTTTTTCATCATGATTTTGACTATCTAAGATAAAACAACAGATGGAAAGATGGAAATGAAAATTCCAGCGTTATATTCCATAAATATAACTTTTTTTGAATGAACGTTAAATTTTACGTGCGAACCTCATTTAAAATGAAGTAATAAAATTGGTAAGATTTCAAAGAAAAATTTATTTTTCTCCTTGCAATAAGTCTTATTGGCTTAAATATCTAATATCTATTAAATGTTTCATTTTTATATTAGTTATCTGACCACCACATATTTTCATAACTGTGGTAACTTTCCTTTTTACGATTCTGTTTATTCCTTTCTAAAATTTACTAATCAATTTCTTTCTTTTATGACATCTTACCTCCTACATAGAAAAATATATATACTCAACATTTTTTTACGGAATTTTTATCCAAATCCAAACACTTCGTTCACTTTCGCTGTAACTGAGTTTTATTTCAGACACTAGACAAATGACTTTCAAATCGGTGGAGGGTTACTGAAAGTGATATATCACTTTTGACCCATAACAATATTTCATCCAAGAAATATTACATGGGGATGGGCAGGTAGCCTACAGGTATTTTCCGACCACGCAAATTTTTTCTCTATAACACCGCACATCATATTTATCCATCACTGTTTCTAGAATAAGTATGTTGTGAAACTTTCGAATATTACAGGCAAACCGAATGTTACGAAAGCACTTTAAAAAGAAAAAAATCTAACTTTTTGTCTTGTTTAATTTTTATGCAGTCGGTTTTTGCATTGTTTCGTGAAAATGGATAGAATCATCATAATTTGTATAAGATATGTAAATTGTACAACGATAGTATGGTGTAGTTTATTAGACTATGATTCAAAAAGTAACTATATTTGAAGACATATGGCGTTGCTTAGGCATTACCATTGTGTGTTTTTATATGTTGAAAGGCATTAAAACAAATGTTACTCCGATTTATAGGCTAGTTTGGAATTGGTAGCCAGTTTTTCGCCAAATCAAAATTTACCTCGACGAGTTATTGCCATCATTTTGTGTCGAGAGATGAGGTCTGGATTTATCATTATTCACCGGAAACCAAGGTATAATCAAAATAATGGGTTTCTTCCACTGAATCTGCTCCTAAAAATCGTACATAGTAGCATCAATTGGAAAAGTTAAGCTAACGATTTTTTTTTTTTTTTGGGGGGGGGGATTGAGGTCGTAGATGCGATGGTAATCATACTCATGGATGTGTCGAAGGAAAAGGAAAAATTATCTCAACACTATATTATAGACAGTTATCTCATAACTGTACTTTGCATTCCTATCAAGGATATACTTTATGAACAACCTTCGAATACTATGGATATAATTTTTTCATTTCGTTTTATTTTAAAGTATTAAAATATTGTTTCTATCTAAACAAATTCTTTTTTTTAATATTTTTTAAATTTTCGAAGAGAGAGAAGAACACAAGTTTTAAAAATACTAATATCTAATAAGCCTTTATTCAATAAATTATTATAAAATTATTAGACAGTCGTTTTCCTTACTAGTTCATCTAAATGTTCGAAAACTGTTTAACTACTATTCTTTTTATCTCTGAATATCATTAATAGAGCACTCTATTTATATTACCATTTAATATTTAAATGTTGAGTTTTGATAAAGTGTATCGGTTTAGATGTTACATTATTAAAATTTTAATCGTGTATAAATAATTGAAAAAATATTTTTGAGTAAATATATAAAGCTGTTGTAGTAAATTAACATTGTAAATAACCCATAAATTAAAAAAAAGGTGAAGATAAAATCTTTAAAACATATTCTTCCTTCTTGAATCTTACGAGGAATAATGTTGAAACAATATAAATGGTAATGATTATATAAATCAGTTTATCTCAGTTGCTTGATTTTTATTTAAAATGGGAAACCTTTTAAAAAATGATGCAAATTAAAATTTAATATTTAATTATTCCTTATTGTACAACAGTTTACTCACAATATTTATAGTAATATAACAGTTTGTTCACAAAAGTTATGGGACGGATATCAAATAGTCATAGCAAAATAATGGCTAATGAGTTTCAATTATATTTTCATTGATCGAAATAACATTTTACTTTAAATTTCCTCTTAAAAACATCCTTGTTATTGCATTTAATCTCAATTATAAGAATTAAATTAATATCTGGAAATGTTTTAAAAGTTTACTTTAAATAATTTGTAGTGTTAACAAAAACTTCATTCGATTCATCACGACACTTAATTACATTTCATTGAGCGGAAAATTGTCTGAATGTTTTGATTTTTCTAAGCAAAAAACCTTATTTATACAACTGTATAATATGATGATTAATTTTATATAAATAAATAATTAAAATAGTGTTGTTTTAATCAGTCAGTATAGTTATTTAAATACATTATTAAAAGTTTTAATAACATTTTTAAAAAATTGTTTTTCCATGTTTTTAAATACTCAGTCTAATGTGCTATAATTACATCGCAAGAGAATACTTATTTTCTTATGCCAATTAAATTTAAATTGAATTTCCTTATGCAAAATGCATACATAGATTTAAAAAAAAATTATTAATGTATTTCGCTTGTTTCTGTAAATCATACTTGATTTTTTTACCAATAATAAAATGGATTTTAAGGAATAATATAAATTTTCAAGATTTCAGAATTAACAATAGAAATTCTTCCTCATTATGTTTATTTTTCGTTTAATTAATAAATAAATTTCTTGACTCACCATACTACTAGTTTCATGCGAAAAATTAAAAAGGCGTGTGCCGAGTGTTATTTCACTTCTTCGATGTAAATTCAAGAGATATTTTCCGTTTGAAAGCATGAAACAAATTTTCACAATATGAGGAATATGAAAATGCTAAAAATGATAGCAAAGCTTACAATTTTAGTATTTTCTTGGGGATATTTATTCTTAAAAACAGCTATTTATTTTTACTAAGATAAAGTGAAGTATAAAAGAATAATTTTTCCTTCCAAACTGTTTGCTCACTCACCTTTCATTTAAAATTAATGAAAACATTTCTTAAAGTAAAACATTATATATATATATATATATATATATATATAAGAAAACAAATTACAAAAAAAGTAATCTAAATAAAAAAAATGAGGAAATTTTAATGAGTATAAGAAATGGCTTTAAGTTAAATTACTATCAGCGGAAGCTAGTTTAGGAGTTTTCATGTCACGTAACATTTTCTTAATCTTCATAACGTTACAAATGAACAAAATGAAGGATTTTTTTTAAAAAAACCAACTAAACATACAAATATTTTGGGTGCATTTATTTTGTTATTAGAAAATGAGGATTTTATCAAGAAAATTAATAAGAACTAAATCTGAGGGTTAAATACACACCAATTTTCCTAATTTTAAAACTTTTGAAATGTTATTCCGCACACGATTTAAAAAAAAAACTAATCAATGCTTAGAAAATGTCTCCATTGAAAATAATAATAGTACAGAAAAGAAACTATACAACTTGTCAATTTTCTTAAGAATTATTTTAAACTTGGTAAATTTTAATAAAACTGAGACTGGAAACCTGTTGCATAACATGATCTTGTTAAAATCTGAATTATTTAATTTATCATAAGTGTTATAATTTATATAAATCAGTTATTACATTTTATGGTTTAGGGTATACTGTATAATAATATGTATTAAATCATGAGCTACTCAAAAATGATTATTTTACTTACATAAAAATTCATAGAAAATTATTTGAGCTTTCAACATATTTTTCTGAATAATCCCATTATAAGGGTATCATGACATGAGAGGGTGTAAAAAAGTTTGAATTTAAGATTCCTTGTTTTTATGACATACGAGTATGTATTTTAAATTTATTAGTAGAGCATAAATTATGTATGGGCCTAATAATGATATTTTAGTGATTTCCTAGAACTGTAATAAAAATTTTTTGGTCCAAAAGGTGTTCTTTTTTGCTTCTTTGAATATGGACATGCATTTTAATACATATTTGAAATGAAGTATAATTATTCTAAAATATATTCCTCAAATATACAAAATTTCTTACTCCTTGTAAATAAAACATTGCAGAAAAAGTACCAAACAATTTTCATGATATCACTATATACTTTTTTACAAAAAAATTAGAGAAATTGATAATTTTGAGAAGGTTATCTTTTTTTCTTTTGTTCGCATTCAAATTTACTCCTTAAAATGTATTATTTTCTAGAGAACAAATATACTGTAATAGTCCTTTTAAATAATACCTAAATACATATATGTCTAAAAATAATGACTAAGAGGGAAATATATATATAAGTGTTTTGCTTTTAAACCTAATCTAAAATACATATTACAGTATGAAAGAAAGCAGAAATAAGCTATATTAAATGAATATACTTTAAATTAATTTACTTTCACTTATTTTCTGATTATCCATTTTATTCAACTGTCGTAATTCAATTCTAAGACAAAAATTAAAAATATTGGGGAAAAAATAATTCAATTGTTTATCAAGCCTTTAGTTTGTGTTTTTTTAAAATATAAATAATAAAAAATTGCAAACCAATGAATAAATAAACTGCTTTTAATTATTTCATTCACTATATTCAAAATAAGCAAATTGTACCTTTTTTTTCATGAATTTGCCTGCGATAAAAGATTTCATCCATAATAATATATTTATATGCTTTTTGTTATTTCTTAAAATTTGTTTCTGTTTAAAATGCCACGGAAAGCATTTGTAAATAGTTTTGCAATGTTTAATGCAAAGATAAAAATATTACTTAACTTTAAAATAAAATGTTTTGCTTCAACATTTAAACAATGTAAAGTATTTAAAGTTAGAAATGATAAATATAAATGATGGAATATTAAATATTTATCTAAGTAATTCGCGACTATGTTAGGTTGAAAAATGCTATGATTTACTTTATTTTAATTATTCCTGGTTCAACGTTTTAAATTTATATTTATATATATATATATATATAATACAAGTTACACAAAACATCTTAACTCTACTAATAATTTTAAAAATATATATGACAAAAACAAATATTTTTAAACTCAGTATTTAACTATTCACCCTTATGTTCTGGTATCCTCAAAGCATTTGTCATATACACTTAATTAAGTTACATTGTAAGTTTTCGAAACGCTCCCCCTAACAAATTTCTGCATTATTCTATATTGAATACTCATCATCATCATTTTCATTTTATCGACAAACGGAATTAAACACATCGGCAAAGTAATTCACGATCGTAATTAAAGGCAATACAAATCTCAAAATATTTCCCTCACTGAGCTTATTAATGGCGACATTCAACTAATTCCAGAAGTTCAAAAACTTTATCTTCCCTCCTGTCTGTAACAAGTCTCTTTCCAATGCCACCGAAATAGAATAAGGATTTGTTACTTGTTGGAAATTTTCCACGAAATGGATCTTTCACCCCAAGGGACTGGAAAAGCATTATGAAACTACTGGTATTACTGAGGCAGATTATTTTAATTAAAGCAACCCTTCTGATCAGAACAACCATTTCTCTACCTCTGTACAATTGGCGAAGATGGAATAATTAATCAAGAAAGCGCAGCAGTTGTAGATACATTCTGCAGCTGCGAATTCAATCAAATGATATTCTGCGCTACTCGTGTAAAGAAAGGACATTCAAGTTCTCGGTATGGTAAATGAGATTGATGATAATTTGGTAGTGATGATCTAAAGCAAACATTTCTCACAACTGGAAAGTAGAATGTGTTCTTAATTTATTTTATTGTGATGAAGGAGACTGGAAAAATACATTTATATGTTTTTATTGCCGCAAAATCGTCTTAAATCTTTTCCAAAATTAAATTATCAGAATTTTTGGAAGTCATTATTATAACATGCATCTTATTATTCTAACTCGATTTATATTCGATTAAGTAACGAATATATTAAAGATGTGGGGCAAGACATCTTGAATTTACGGCTATTGATTAAGAGATTCAAAGTTTAAATTTTAAGAAATGTTAAGACAGTTATAACTGTCTTGTTGATTTAATATTGTTCTTAAAAGGAAAGTACTATTTTCATTATTAGTATGAATACATTACAGTTACTTTTGACTAACATCATATTACAGGGGTGAAATCAGTTTTTGGAGATAAATGTAGGAGTTTTAATCTAACAAAAATAGGGATAATATAAGAGGTGATACTCCAATATCAAAGTAACAAACAAATCTATGAAGTAAAATAGTTTGAAAATGAATTTTAGTTATGAATGAGTTTGTAATCATGACACTTAAGTGAAGTAACTATGCGCAGGCTAGAACTACTTGTACAAAAATAAAAATAAATAAAACCTTTGAATTTATGTACTAAATTAAAAAAAATATATAAGTCACTATAACATTTTAAATATCATTATTTGTTTGTTATTTTACCTCAAATCTTAGTAGTGAAAAATATTGAACTTGATGAGAATTTATGGTAAACATACATTTCTTGAAATATTTAACCTTTCATTTATAGTTCAAGAAAGAAGTGTAGGACCTCAAAAAATAATAAATAATCTAAACATGTATTCATTTATGTTTTTTTCCTGTCAAAATATACAACACATTATTTAGTTACGTTTTGTGCTTTTAAAATGATGTTGTATTTTCCACAATGTTTTTAAAATTAATTGAATTTTAACAATGATCCATACGATTACATTTAATTAGTTTGGTCCCATTCACGTTGTATTGAATCTCCAGGTCTCAATATTGACGAATGCAATTGAATGTTTACCAACGTATTGAGAAGCAACGCGGAGGATATTAGTCAAATGACGAGGATGACACTTGAGATTGTACCTCCTTCTTTAAACTTCCACATCCCGCTAAAGGGGCTTGAGACCTTGATCAGATAACGGGTATCAGTTCTGCTTCACGACGAATCTGTATGAGCATCAGGTTTCGAACCCATGTTTCGACATAAACAATGCAGCCGCTAGAAAGCGATCATGAGCCCAAGGCTGTTGTGACCGGATATTTATGGACCATCAAAATCAAAAAATAATAATGAAAGTAAATATTCTCTTGGAATACTTTTTCAAATAAGAAAATTACATATCTGAACTACTTGCAGAAAATGTCAGAAAATTTTAATAACTAAAAATACTATGATATATAGCAAATCGTCAGTAGTACAGGTATGCTATTAAAATAGTTATAAATTTTGTTAAGAATCCAATAATGATATTTATTGATCTTCCAATTTATGCAATTAATCTATGTATTAGTAGGTAAATTTACCGACTTCATTTGAATAGATATAAATGTTAATCAAGCATCTTTTATAAATATATTTATCATAAAAAGTATAATCATAATAGACGCATTGGTTGAAAACCTCATTCTGCTTTATACTTTATTACATTCCTTTACCATGGGAAAGGTAAATGTCACGGAATGAAGCAATAACATATAGATAAAATATTAAATAAGTTGAATAATGTTAATGACTTTTATTCTATACTCAAGAACTGAATGTGTTTTAAAATTAATACTGATTGAAATCAGAGAAGTAATCGCAGTATCTCAGTAATCATTGCCGTAAAGCATTCGGACGGCGTTTATATGTCGAGTCGTTGGTTCGAGCACTGATGTAAATAAAGACCCACCTTGCGGCAGAACTGATGCAAGTTAAATCTGTGTGGAGGTGGATCGAGGCTCCAAGACCTCCTCTTGTACGGACTTAGTTTGGAAGTTTGGCGAGGAAAGTGCCAACTAGCCATTTGTCTGAGATTCAAAATTACCATTCCCATCGCCAATAACCTATAGTGCGACGTTATCAATCATTAATGAAAATAAGAGAAAATGCGAAAATAAATTAAAAAGTGAGATATTTGTTCCCTCTCTAACTCGATTATCAAAATTCTAATTACCTCCTCAAAGATGTGTTTTTGGTTTCTTTGTTCCCAGTAGTCGTTTGTGTTCTTAGAACTGAACAAGTTAGCGGTTAACGTGGAGGTGAAGTCGAAGTAACGAGGCTTAGTGAATAGAATCTGGTGATTTTCCAATCCTTTCAAAGACAAAAGCGCATAAAAATGGTCATTCTGAGGACAAGGTGAAAGTTGTCATTAATCCCTGGCATCGGCAACAACAACCGGAATATTTTTTCGTTAAGTTTGCCAGTCTAATCACGCAATTGAAGTATATGGAGACTGATACAGTTTATATAGAAAAATGAATAGAGAAGTACGTAAGGTACACCAAGAAGGGGGAAATCGTTAACAAATTTTAAAAAAATGACGGCTCTGAAGGCTCTGCTTTTCGTAATAATCAATCCTCGTAAAATTAGGCATTTTGTAATAAATAAGTAAAAATGAATGAACAATAACCTTACCTCAGAAACTGTTCCACACTCAGGACCATTCAGTGAAATGGGTAGAGAAAAATCAACGCTGTTGCTGATGTCAGTGGAGCATGTCAATGGTTTGCCTTTTGCGTATATTTTTCCTTTGAATAAGGCATTGGATTTTACGTTTGCCATCATTATATCTTGACGACAATCAACGGAAACTGAAAATATAATTTTCATTATTATTTAGTTTTTGTCATCATGAAATTAAAGTTCGCACTTACGAATGACGTTTAAAAAAAATATTTTAGCCTACAACATAGTCCATGTTGAATATATTTATATCGTAAAAATTAATTTTACATAAGAAATCTGTATAACTAATTAGACTTTTTTTTCAACAATATATTGATGTAAAATGTATGCAATATTTTAAAATACTTTTAAATACTCATTAATTTAATATTTTTAATCATCAAAAGTTAGTAATGCTTTTTTCAAATGTTTTTATGTATTTCACTTGGTGTGTGTGTTATCAAATTTTCGATCGTTAATTTAACCAACTTCCCATCAAGCTAGAGCTCTGAAACTTTGGGAATCGTTCTTACTCTCCTAATAATGCAATATTTAGACATTTGCGACAAGTCTTAACTAATATTTTCTTTAATAATGCAGTTTAGCCCAACCAATTGGCGCGATATCAAAAATTAGCTCCAAACTTGGCGATATTTTTTGGCTGAACGTTAAGTTCGTAAAGCGGACCAGGGTAGCTACATTTGGCAAAATATTGCCAAATAATTCTTGTCGCCAAGGGTGGTTGGGTTAAACTGCATTCTAACCCTTTAATGTACCGGATGAATTAATTAATTTTAGTTAGTTTTAACTTTTTTATGTATTTCACATATTGTATGTCTGTCTGTGTGTGTATCAGTGTGTCATCAAATTTTCTATTGTTAATTTAACCAACTTCCCCTCAAGCTAGAGCTCTGAAATTTTGGGAATCGTTCTTACTCGCCTAGCAATGCAATATTTAGATATTTGAGACAAGTTTTAACTAGTATTTCAATAGTTTTTTTTAATAAACTTTGCCTCCATATAAAAACACTATTTTTAAAAACGTTGTTTTTTTATCTCGAATTATTTAAAAATATAATTATATAATGTTGTTGAGAGAAAGAGAGAGTAAATGAGAAGAGGGGAATGCCTTCTCATAATTATATTTTCATTGATACTAATTCGATCATTTAATGTAAAATGTAATCTAAGGGTTTTACAACTACATTATAAAACTACAAACTGATTATTCAGTCATTTATTCAATCTGTTAAAGGATATCTTTAATTTACCATTTGAAATGTTAAATTTACTATCTTTTAAAAAAAGCATTAACTATTTCTGCCTAGCGTTTTGTACAATCTTAATCCAATCTTTCAATGTTTTCATACTATAAGGATATTTTGCATCTAAATGTATTTGGTACACTTATTCTATTCCTTAAGAAGTACAAGTTTAAATGCTTACAATTAAATAAAATTAAAAATAAATTAATTCTTTGATCTTGTGTTATATGAACAGAATCAGTTCAATGAATGAGTTAGCACAACGAAGTGGATTTATTCAGGTATAAGGATTATGTGTGTTTTTAAAAACCTGTTTTACATCAGGAAGTTAAAAGGAAACAAATGATTCCATGTAATGATAATGCACTAGAAATTATGCAGCAAAGCGTTGCATTAAAATTACATTTTGAAGTAAAACTTTTGAGTCGTCATAGAACTTTTTCAGTACATTACTATACAAAAGAACGTTTTCTGTATATATATATATATATATATATATATATATTTCTAAATTAATAATGTCTCCCTCAAGAGAAATAAAAATGGATTAATTTATTGATCTATTGATTTAATTACATAAATTTAATAAAAAAAAATAATTTTACAAAACAATGTAATTATTTGTTTACATTGATGTATTAGAGATTAAATAGATTTTCAGAGCGGCAGGAATGTCTTTGTATATTTAATGTGGCAGAGTGTACTATTTACATCAGAGTAAAATAAAAATAAGATTTTTGAAAGAAGAAATAATTCTTAAAATAAATACATTTTTATTGTAATACAAAAATATTTCAAACTCTTTTGATTGATTAAAATGATACGTCTAAGCAAACGAAAAATAATAATAAATCCATTCAAATTCGGTAAAAAGAAGCTCAAAATTGCTAAAAAATGTTTACAGTTATATGCTAATCACGTACATATTGAGTCTTTCCCGTGCATATTGCTAAAAACTTTTTTGTTCGAATTCCATATTATTGCAGACAAAAATTGAGTTTATTTTGTATAAAAACACAGTAAAATATTTGCAAACAATTTTGCATAAAAGTTGCAGATTTCTACCACACTAAATTAAATATTGTTACAAGACATGTGCGAAATTCTGCTTTACTAAACAGGCAACAAAAAAAAATGTGGAATATTTTCTCCGCACGGTTTCAAAAAAAAAAAAAAGTCGCTGCTACCTCACACTTTCAATCTTTTTCAAAAACTCCCGTCTCTCTCACCCTCCTTACTGAAGAAAAAAATTCAAGTATCACTCACCAATTGATATGCTAATGTCGAAGCCATCTAGAGTTAGTCTTTCAAAGTTTTTAATCAAAGGTTTCAAAAGCAGGTCTTCTTACGAAGAATCTAATTTAGATTTTCTCTCACAAATTTTTCTTTTTTCGATTTCGCTCTTTATCCGATCTTGCTTAAATGGATCTCAGGCTTTTCACGTGTTGGTTTTCATGTGTGCAGCGATATATCGAGATTTCTTATTAAAATTGGATCGAGAGAAGAAGATTAATTTTCAGCGGAATAAATTTAGCCGTTCTCTATTTTCTATTCTCTTCATTTGGTGCCTTTTTATCTGTTTGTTTTTTTAATAAAAGTAACCAGTTTTCAATTAGCATCTCACGTAAAACGTTACATTTTTTTCATTAATTTTAGAGCTTATAAAGCTATTCAGAGTTTCCCTAAGAAACATTAACCGACCTGAATATTTCTGAAAACTGAAAAAGAATTTTAAAATAATACTAATAAGTTTTTGAATTGAATAATTGCTCAATATTTAGATTTCTTAATTTGATATTTCAGAAATTGATCATTTTGTTTGATTAAAAAATGTATGTAGCGGGGAAATTTTTTATCCTCATTAAATATCATAATGCTAACGTTCATATAAAAAATATAATAATCAATTAAACGAATCGAATGTACATTCCAAACTTTTTACATTTTTGGCTTCTTAAGAGTGATTGGAGTTTTAATTCTGTTTTGAGAGAATTATCGTTTTATTAACGTTGCACTTTGAGGGGCTATTGGCCCATAAGGGCTATTGGCGAGGGATCTCAAAATTTTGAGTTTTGGTCGAGGAACAAAGATGACATCTAAATTGAAACTTCTCTCTCACAAATTTCCACACCACGCCAACGGGAGGACTAGAACCATCAACAGATTTAACCTTTTTAATCCTCGTTACGTTTCAAGTCATAGTCATAACATGACTCGAACCTATGACTGGTTGGAAACAACGCCGACTGCGATTTCGCCACTATGATCATGAGGCTACCACGTCCACGTACGACTATAGTCAAATAAAAAATGATACTTAAAGGAAATAATCAAATTAGTTATTCATTAGATCATGGTAAACCGGTTGTTCAGATCGTCAACTTCGTCACCGACAACGGATTGTCTCAAATCACGATTCTACCAAAGACTTACACACAGGATAAAATACTTAGACTCAATCCTCACGTGATATAGCTTGGGAGTGAAATTTATCTTTTATCCTCGTAACTTGACAATATTTCTAATTATTTTGACTAGTTCAGTTTCTGTGTTTGAGTGAATGATTGTTAAACAATGTCGCATACAGAAGCTGCTCAAGAGGTAGTGATGACGGAACACTTTATTTTGAATAGTGGTCCAATTATGAGGACTGCCCTTGAATTGGCAAACTGCTCTCTTAACTTCCACACCACGCCAATTAGAAAACTTTGAGACTAGACGTATTTAACGTGCAGCATCCCCAGCACACGACGGGTCCATAGTGGAAATAAAACTCAAAGTCGAAGGTATTGTCATTCACAGAGTCTACGTCTATATCACCATGATTCCCTAGCTACTTACAAAAAATAGTCTTTCCCTTAATTACTGTAAATGCCGTAGCCTAATGGTAATAGTCACGAATTCGCGGCCGGCGTAGTTTCCGTAGAGTCAGGGACTTCTCCCTGATACCATTATACTTATGATCATTAATTAATACGCATATACGCAGATTTCAACTATCCTAAACCAATGGCAGAGTATTAAGTAGCTATAATTCCATTTGGTTTAATTTTAATGGATTTACTTTTTTTTCATTTTTCTTTTGCTGCCTTATATTGTCTCTGCCGTGTTTTGCTTAATGTTTATGTTATTTCTTCTATATTTTTGCTTTTAAATAAGTTTTATTTTTGAAATGAATCCTATATTTAATAGATTTTAAGGTTTAAATATTCCTGTTTTATAAAAGTTTATTTTAATTGCTTAGTATTAAATTTAGATTTTGATTCTCTTTGTATTCTATAATATATATAATTTTTTATTTGAATTTTTGTTCCCACATTTAATGCAAGTAAGAAACTTTTAAATACCTTAATTAAAAATAATGTTTTATCAAAAAAACTTCTTGATAAATTAATAAATATTATCATAGAAACTTCTAAGCTTTGCCTGGGTCATAAAGATATCAAGGGTGAAAGTTCGAAATCACATATTCTAGCCCCTAACAACTCATTTCTCTCCGAAATAATAATTTTTAACACATCGATGTCAGACTTTAATTTTTCAAAAATGCCCTCTCCTCAAGTTTTGCGAAGCATCCTTGCGTGATCATGAGATCCTCAATCTTGTGAACCATCCCCCAAACACCCCCGCCATCAACCACCCTTTTCGCCCATTCCATCAAAATAATAACACAACAAAGAAGCAAACCTTTGATCTTTTGAACTATGCGGTTGTCAAAACCGCCCATTAAACATCCGTAGCCTTGTAATTAATCGGCTTTCCAGGATGACGTATAGAGGACAGTGGACTGTGATAAACTTTCCTTCTCTTTTGCCCGACATAACTTTTCCCAGCAAAGGCATTCGGACGTTCGCTCCTCGGAAACTGCCGATTATCATCGTCATTCTTATTAATGGACTGTCACAGCGTGGCAAGAGCGCGAGACTTTCAAAGAGTTTTTGACAGTTCAAGTCTTTTAGGCGGTAAAAGTCCCTTTTGTCGATTGTGTCATCCAAAAATGCAGAATTGAAATTCTTTGTTCGTACAGGAACTTTTGACTTTGCGAAACGCCAAGGTTTCTAGATATTCGTTTTAAAATGTTTTAACCTATCGATATTTTACGGGAAAATTTTCTAGACTTTCCTCTCTCGTTTGTTGCAAAAATCTTACGAAACTACATGCATTGTAATGACGACAGTCAAACACAAAATTGTTTTATCAGTAATCAATACTTATAATTGAAATAATTTTATTTAAATTTTTAGATCACAACAATTTAAAATTTGCAAAAATTTTAATATAGCTTTTGCTTAAATAATTATTTGCTTACTAGAAATTTTACATTTCCCAATAATAAATAATTCTACATTTCAATGTTTTTTTTTTTAAAATGCAAATTCATAATAATTTTTATTTCTGAGAAAGACCATACTGCTTTTAAGCATAGTAAATTAAGTGCACTTCTGCACAGTTAAAAATTCATTTTACTATTTTTGGAAGGTATTTTCTCTGAAACATTTCTGTGTATATTTTTCGTTTTTTTTAATTGATTCTTTAAATCCCTCTCTCTGTCGTATTCAGACCATGGTAGTCAAGTGGTCAATGTCGCATGGTCTCGGCCCACGCTGTTTCAAGCGAGTCGTAGGTTAGAGTCCGTATCCCACTAAAGACCCGTCCCGTTACAGGGCTGATGCACGCTAAATCTTTCGATGCTCCAAAATTTACCGTGTTGATTAATTTTGGAGAGGTCTGGTGTCGTTCTCGTCATTTGACAGAGGTTCAAAATTTTAAGGTCCATCGCCAATAGCCTCTATGTTACTTCTGAATGCGACATTAATAAACAATCACATCTCACATCACTTTACACATAATTTCAGTTAGACATTTTCAATACAATTTCTGAAAATTAATTGAGTTTTAAAATTTAAATTCTTTTTTTGTTTTGTTTTTAAGACGTTGGATTCAAATTCACTAATTGTGGCCACAGTAGCCTAGTGGTCATGGCTGCCGGTGGTTTTTCTCGAGTCGTGACTTCGAGCCTTTATGCCACAAAAGACCCACCGTGAAGCCGGCGCTATTGCTCGTAAGATCTGTGGAGGCTCAAAGTCCTCTCATTGGCGTGGTGTGGAAGTTAGAAGAGGGAGATGCCAGTTCAGGTGTCGTCCTTTTCATTTGACCCAAGCTCGTAATTACGAGGTCCAACACCTTCTAAAAGTGATGTTATAATCATTCAATTACTCTGTGTAAATCACTTACATTTCCCTTTTTATAAATATTCTTCTTTCTTAAGTAGTTCAGTTATGTCTTGCACTGTATTACATATGAAAACTTATCTTCAAACTCAATATAAAAAAATTTAGTTTATAAAGAAAAAATGATTTTGCTTACATTTGACCTTTCTAATTTGATTCTTTTTCGTGTTATAAATTTGCATTTACAATGGCTTAATGCATTTTTTCTAATTGTTTTTAACGAATGGTTACTACAACTTTTGAATAAAACATTTAGTAAACGGTAATATGTCTATTCCGAAAGACATTTAGTTATCTAATTTTCCCTTAGCGATGAAATAGCTTGATAGCGATTAACAAAAATGTATTTCATAATTTGTAAAAGAGTGAGAAACATAACCTTTAGATATAAAATATTTTTATGTATTATGGTAGTTGATATACGGTGAAAGAGCCAAATCTGGCTAAGTCGCACCAAATATATGTTAAATATACCACAAGGGGTTTTTAGGCTACAATACATGAAATATCCTTATAATGAAATTAGACAAAATCGTTCATAATATGTACTAAGATGATAAATTAAATTTCTTTAGTATTTTATTTAAAAATCAGAAACTTTTAACTGGTAGTGTCCTCTATCTTATCAGGTATATTTCAGTTCGCAATATAGCAACTTTTTTATAATCTTTTCAACTCTCGTATCATTGCAAATCTCTTTTTCATAAGAAAAAAGATGTGAGGTAAAACATTAAAAATTTGTACATATACAAATTGGTCAGTTAATCATTTTCTTAAAAAAAAATTCTTGTACTGAGTAATCAACAAAAACATTATCACACACGTCTAAGATTTAAAAAAAAAATTAAATTAAGGAGATTTATGTAAAAACCTAAGCAAGTTTTGTAAGCATTTTAGAGAAAATTTGTGTCCTTATGGTAATGTTATTTGCTATAGTAGACCTTTACACAGTATATGCTGGGTAGTGGGGCTGATGAACGTTAAGTCTGGTCCCAGATCCTCTTGTGGTGTGGTGTGAAGAAGGAGGTGCAACCTCAGGTGTCTTCCTCGTCACATGACTGAAGTTCATAATTACTAGATCCATCGCCAATAGCTCTTGTATTGATTTTCAGTGTGGCGTCAATAAACAATAACATCGTATTACACGAAATTTAATGCAGTTTTACATTTAAAATACAGTTTCTCAAATTTGATAGAATGTGGAAACTTAAATTCTTATTGTTTTTATTTTTAAGACGTATAATTCAAATACATTAAGTAAGAACTAGATATTAGTTTAAGGGGTTATTCATTTTTTGAAACAAATATGAGCAATGTATTTGAAATACGGTTACTGTAACATTTCTTCACCCGGCAGTCCACGTAATTGCTGGGACTGAATTTAATATTTCGTCAACACATAATCGGTCCCTGAGTGGATGAAGAAAAGTTCTGTCAGAAGAAGGTTTTCAATGAAATTCTTTCGGGCGTGACGAAAAGGAGCGCAAAATACAGAAAAGATAAATCAATACGCAAGCTCATTTCATATAGAGACACTTTTTTTTTGTTACACGCCTTTCCCTTAACATCTACGGCCTCGAAAAAAGCCTCCCAGTTTTTATTTTTATTTTTTTACTTTGAGCCTTTTACTTATCAAGAAAGGGGAAAAGTTTTTAGAGGCGCAAATGTTCTGGGGGGAAAGAGCAAAAAAACATCAAAAGGAAGCTCTAAACATTTTGACAGATCCCGTGCATCCTGTCGCGTATATTGTCCGCGCCGGTTGTTGTCTTACGCATGGGTGCTGGCATCCATACAGCGCGCCAGATATTTGGCGATATTCTTTCTTTTCTAAACAAAAGACAAACGGTCGTGCTTCGGTTCATGGCCGATTGTGATATTTTTGAACTGCCTTGATTTTTTTTTCTTTTGTAGTTCATTTTCTTAGACTCTATCTCTCACGGGATATGCGGTATTTTATGGTTCAGTCAAGAGTAAAAGAATTGTTTATTAGACAAAGAGGAAGGAAATGGTTTAAATAATTGCTGTAAGTATAATGTCATAGTTATTTTATCGATGCTCGTTTGAATAAATAAGGTACACAAAACCATTTGCATTAATAATGGTTGATAAAATTTAAAGGATTTTAAACAGTACATTTTAATAACATGATGGGTGTAATTCAAATTCAACTTGTAACACCCATTGGTCATTACCCGCTTCAGTTTCTATTACCAACGTTAATTATAATAATCCAATGGATAGAAATTCCCACACAGAACTATTTCAATGTATTTTATTTATTTAAGCCATGAATATTTAAATTCTAATAAATATCTACTCTCACTATAACTTGTTTGCCTAAACACGCCTGAATTACCCTAGTAACAATAAATTAAATTAGCTCTTACCACTTCACTTGGGTTCGAGTGAGAAGAATAACTAGAGTTAAGGCTTCAATTCTTGAATAATTTTCTTATCTCTCTTAAGATCCCTCTGATTGCCTATCAGATTAAAAATGGCTGGTTCTACTGTCTAATTTTGTTTCTCTATCACCAACTTACTAACTTAATATATCTAATTATCAAATTGTTTGCTGATTATATATGCTACTGATTTACATTTATAACACTTCATAATTTTAATATACTGTACATAAATCACGTTTTATTTTAAGAGTGAGATATTCCTTAAAATAATTCGAAAAATCTTAAAGGGAAATCGCGATGTAGCCCAATGTTACAAATTGTTTTTTACATAATTTGTAATTCAGTAGTAGCGCAGTCCTAAAAATCGTGAATAGGTGTTTATTAATCTTACAACAGAGAAACAGAAGCAATCGCATGCTGATAGCCATTAAAGACATTTGCGTTGGTAAGTCATCGTGGTCACAGTGGAAGAGAGCGAAATTTCCCTGCTTGGAATTGATATGCAAGGATTTCTTTAAATCACGAGTATTAGATTTAAGGAAACCAGGGATAACCGTTTCTGAGCATATTTATAGCACGTATTCATGCAAATTAAAAGCTCAAAGGGTTTTGTATCAGAAAATAAGATAAGCGTCCAACTGGAAGCATTAAAAATACTAGAAAAATTAGAAAATTTAAGTTAATTTAAGCAAAATCATTACACACACACACACACATATATATATATACATATATATATCGCATCACCTAAAGAAGCGAAGGCATTTCTATTTTTTTTATGAAAAATGAACAATATTAAGGAGCTTAAAAATTACTATGGACCACATAAAAACGACAGTAGTTCCTGTATACTAACATAATGTGAAAACTGCGAAACAGAAAATATTTAAAAACCTCATTTCTGTCGCAAAGTACTCGTTTCATCAAAATATTAATATATTTTAACAAAAATAAAATTTTTTTTTTTCTTTTAAAATATAACAAGTAAAACTTGTTAAATTTTTCATTTTAATTTTCGTAAGTCTTTGAGTGCTATTAATGTCACTACATATTTTTAGACGCTAAAAAACATTAGATGCTCTTTTTTTAATCTCATGAAAAGTTATTAAATTTTGAACAAAAATATAATAAACTGCAATGGTAAAACAGGAAATATCTATGCAATTATTACAATTTCTTGAAATTTTATGTCTAGAAGAAATTATAATAAGAATGTATTTATTTAAATACAGTATAAGATATGAGAGTTATGTTTGTAAATACCTTTAAGAGTCCAAAGACATATGCATACATAAAATTAGTTTAATATTTTCTATTTTTCTAGAGAACTTAATTCATTTAAACATCAGACACGTAAAATATAGAGAATTAAATTCAGTTCTGATGTAAGCTCGTTATTTCTTCTTCCATAGTACATTTTTCTGAATTTTCTTTCATTTTCCTAATCTATATAATATTAATATATTTCTCATCAAACTCATTGAAGCAGGATATCATTAATAAAACAATTATAAAGATATTAATAGAATACATTTTCCCTTAATTTAATAAAGCGATATAGTCTTAGATAAAATATTTTTAAAAGGAATTACTCATATTATGTACAAATATGCATTATTATGATGATGATTTTGTAACATAAATATATAATGTAATGTTTAATTTCATGTTTTTTTGAACAAAACATTTATTTAATGCGATGGTTGCAAAATGATTCAGATGAATTGTGTGACTAGAACACAGTTTGTTGAAATTGAATTATTCCTGATAATTGATTACTATAAGAATAAAATAATGTTGCAAATAATGAAATATATATGTTATAACGATATATCAACCGTTTTCAGTTACAGCCGGAGTTGCGTTAAATCTATACCAATTTCAAGATTTTATAAATAAAGAGACTTATTTCACGAGATAACTACAGCGGTAACGCTACTTGATCTAGCAAGAACTACGAACTGACTTCTGTGAGATACTGAATCCATAAATAACACCACAGGATAGAATTCGAACAATCGAATTACAGTTTTCAACATTTTTTATCATATTACAGTCACGTAAAACAATTATTATAAAACAGCAACCGATTTCCTTTAAAAAAAACATGATTTATAAAAATTGCATGAAAAATATAAACAAAATCTGCTGCCAAATGATATTTTGAGACAGTTATTAATTAGAATTTCTAACAGTAAGCAAATGTTTATTCGCTGTTTATTTTTGAGAATAATTTTTGCATACAGATTAGAATAATATGCTTTGTTAAAATATTGTATTTTTTTGTACCGTTAAAAGTTAGTTTTTCTTCAAATAAGCAAAACATCTTTGCTTTTTATGAAACACTACTTAAGGAATATATATGAAAAATCTGTATTAAAACACATATAATTCAGTTTTATTTATGAAATAGGAATATACATGTATATGAGAAATATATATAATTATGGGATTTTTTAATTTCTCTATTACTCATGTAAAAATTATATCCCATTAAAAATGTGAATATCATAATTATTTACTGTTTCCCATTCATTTCACATTAGTTCAATACATTAGTCAAATTCTTCTGTTCAACACCAAGAAAATATTTCAATTAAAAATAAAATGACAAAGAAATTTAAAAATTTTGTAATTTTAACGGAAATATTTTGTCCATCGTTTTACACATTCCTCATTAACGCATTTAAGATTTTTGGTGAATGAAATGTATTATAAATAGAATAAAGTGTTATTGAATAGAGCTTACATTAAAACGTCGAAGAAAAGAGCATTAAATAAGATATATCTAACTCATTACAAAATTAAATATTATACCATTTTTGTTCTGATCCAAATAAAGTATTACTTACAAAGCCACTGTTTTATCACTATTAAAGAAATAAAGAACAAAGATAAATAAATATTTTAAAAAAATCCCAAACAAAGAAGATTTTGAAAACAACAGACATACCCTCATAACATATATCAAGACACTAGAGGTATTACGATTAAGAAAAGAAACCGAAAAAAAATATCCAATTCTCTTCATTAAAGAGCCATTTAAATAGTCTAATGAGTTTTTTTCTGCATCGGAGTATTAAGTTCTATGAGTTCTTAAGGTTCTTTTTTTTCTCCGCCATCTTTTGAAAGAGAACAATGACTTATCGTTGTAAGTGTCACCTTAAGTTTTGGGTTCGTGTTAAAGAAACCGAAGTAATCCAACTCGACACAGTATGAAAGAAATAACGGGAATTAACTGAAATTCTTTGGAAAGACAAGACATTTTTACTTCAAGAAAGGTTGAAAGATGTATTGTAAAATCTTTTGTTGTCAGTCTGGGGGAGCGTTTGCCAGTTTAGTTGTTTATGGAAACTGAAGCAGAATAAAAAATATGAGCATCTATGTAAATTAAAATGCAACTAATGTTTACAAAATGCCCTTTTTATGAAGTTGTTTATACTGTATGCATCTATAGATAATTATGATTTCATTATTTGCTAGAGCTTTGTTTCATGAATATGATTGTTAAAAATGTAATTAACTTAGTTATAATTAAAACCCCGAGTAAAGATTGTTTTGTTTTAGGTTACATTTCAATTCCGAATTAATAATAATACGCTTTCAAAGCAAAAAAGAAACTTTTGAAACTTTTTGATATTATAAACATTTAAATATCTTAAAAGTATCATATCATTGTATTTAATCTGCCTTTTTTATGGGGGGGGGAGCAAAAAAATCTGTTGAACAATAAAATAGATGTTTACAAAAGTGTTTTGTTTTGTTCCTGAGTAATTTTTTATCTGTTCACTGTGCTTTAATTTATATAAATTTTAATTTACGATACAAATGTTATGATAATTATTATTTCTTCTTTATTTTTACATAAAACTATATAAAGGTTGTTTATATAAGTATGCATAATACTTTTTAATGTAAAATCTACATACTGGAGAGTTTATGATTGTTTCAAATTGTATAGAATTTTTTTGCCTGAAAAATTTTGATAAGTTAAACTAGCTCTAAGTTCTAAGTTAATAGAGATTAAATGAAATAAAGTACCTTTATAAAAGACATATAATTAGAATATCTAAATGTAATTTGTATTTACTATTAACAAGCGTAAATATATACCGGGTGGTTATAATTAAAGTTACATTAATCAAAGGCTTATAGAACCTGTTCTGCTTATCGGATTTAGAGGAAACTTGGAATATATGCTATATGGGACCAATCATAGTGAAAGGATTTCTAATAAAAAAAATTAGTACAAATTTTGACCATCAGGGGGCTTTTATCGAATATTTCCTTAATCAAATCCGTATAACCTCTATATAAACTTACAGTCACAGCCAGAGAATCAATCAGCGTCCATTTGTCATCGTTAATCATGCCATTACAAAAAAAAAAAGATCGAGCTTTACTGGTAAAACTGTTTTATCAGAACAGCAGCAACCACTTAGCAGCTCTGCGTGAATATTGCCGATCTTAAAGAATCTGTGAATAGGCCTCATCTCGAAGATTGGTTTGAATAAGATAATCATGAAATTTGAAGAGACTGGAGATTTGGGTGTGCTGCCTGCAAGAGGACGGAAACCGGTTAGGACTAAAACTGTCGAAGAAGTCGCTACTGTTGAGGTTGAAAGAACCTCCACTTCCATCTATTCTTCAGCAAGTGGTCGATCAGTGTCACGAGAGTTGGAGATTCCGTGGTCGACAGTACGAAAAATTCTGTGACATATTTGAAAATGGTATGCGTTTCATATCCACGTGATGCAAACGCTGAAACTTCAAGATCACAAAACACGCCTTGAATCTGCTTGCCGATTTTTGACAAGAATGGAAGTTGATGACGCGTGGCCTTGGAAAATTATTGGTCAGATGAGGCACATTTTTATTTAAATGGAGCTGTGAATAGTAAAAATTGCCGCATATAGGGTATTTCACCTCCTAATGTCCTGCATCAACAACCATTGCATTCTGTTTACGTGAATGCTTGGTGTGGATTGACTGCTAAGTTTATCCTCGGACCTTTTTTCTTTGAAACTTTCACTCCACAAGGTCCTAAAAGATGCTCTGTCGCGAGTGCACGGTACAGTGAACTCCTTCAACAGCAGGTCATTCCTGTTTTAAAGGAACGATAATGTTTGCAAACCACTATCTTTATGCAAGCTGGAGCAACTACTCACATTGGGCGCCAAGTCAAAGCACTGCTTAGTGCTAACTTTGGCGATAATCATGTAATATCCAGACATTTTCCGGATGCAGGGCCTTCTCGTTCACCCGGCTTAAATCCTTGTAATTTCTGATTGTGGGGATTTCTAAAAGACCGCATTTACAGAGGAGGAATTAGGACTATACCTGATTTGAAAGCTAGCTTTATACGCCATGTGGCTGAAATCCCTCGTGAGTTGCTTCGCGCTACCATTGAAAACGCTATAATGCGCTTTCAACACGTTATCGATGTCAATGGAGCACATATTGAGTATATTTTGTAAATGAATAAATTTTAACGATTATAACATATTTTTGTCCTTCATTGGGCACCACATTTCCTTCTAATGTTTAAAATTTGAACTATTTTTTTATTGTAAAAACCAGTTCCCCATCGTCCATACATCATATATTCCAAGTTTCATCAAAGTCCGATAATCAGAACGGGCTTTAGAGGCCTCTGAATTGTGTAAGTTTAATTATAACCACCCGGTACCAACTTTCATACCAATGCTTTTTAAGAAACTGACTAAAATTATTGTTACATCAGTAATCAATTAATAACAAATTTTTAATCTATTGATGTAAAGATCGTTTTTTCTTACATTCATTACAAGAAAATCGCGTTATTTTAAGTAACAAATCAAAGAAAATAGTAGCCTGCTTGTATTTTCCTTTAATTTCGCACCCCCACCCCTCTAACCTTGAATTACAAATTATTTGTCAGCTAAATAGAGAAATTTTATGACAAAATTTTGAAATGAATTTTACATTTAAATATTATTATAAAGAAAATTCGAATGAATTCATTAATATATTTTTCTCTTAATAGTGTAAAAAGCATCACCGTAATTATGTATTGTATTCAACGAGTATACATAACGAATCTTAACAATACGTGCTTGATGCGGTGTTTCAAAAACACTGAGATAACCTGATATTGAATAATATAAATTATCAGAAAGTTGATACTAATTACTTTATTTTAATAACCTGCTGAAGCAAAAATTTCATTTCCTTAATATTCATTATATCCATTCGAGGAAAACTGCAGGTACACCATATTTCATGTGTTAATTTACGTCTCCCCCCCGTACTTCATAACTTTTAACACCATTCAAGTGGAAGAAAAAATGAATTTCACGTTAACTGACTATCCTTCTCCTGAGGAGAACTCAATTAACACCGTGTGGTCAAACTCAGCGGTGTTGTATCATCAGTCACTTGCTCTGACAACCCGTTAGGACGACCGCTACACGAAGCTCTAAATAATTATAGGTCTTTCGGGCCATTTAATGGCACAAAGTAACAACCTAATTATTATTCTTACAGTGTCTTCGAAGCTTGAAGCCCATTTAAATTAGTTTTGGACATCCTTTAAGAGATTTTAGGGGGAGGATGGGAGATTAAGTGTCCTGCCTGATAAGGTGACCTTTTGGTCGATCTTGTCAAGATAATGAAACTATTACTTGTTCATTTGCCACGCATTTCCATTCTTAGATTCATTATCTTCTTTTCTTCTCGAAGAGAAAGGAAATAATGATTTTATCTATGTTATGGATGTTTCTATCTATAATAGAATCGATGTTTTGTGTTTAGATCAAGTGAAAGCTTCGAATGCGATGTGATATGCATTAGGAATTTAGGTATAGATTACAATATTAAAGAAAGATTTGATAACTGCCAATCAAAAGGAAGCTTTGTTTTAAATATGATACGCATCAAAATATTTGGCACAGATTATAATAATTTAAGTATCGGTTATAAATGCCATAGTGAAATTATATAATAAATTTTAAGAAAACCGTTTTCCTTATGATATAAAAAAAAAATACGATGACGTTGAATGAAGTCCAATTTTTGTGTATAATTTGCCATAATTACATAATTATATTTCGTAAGGAAAATGCAATATATAATTAGTGATGCTGCATTTTAATGCTAGAGTATAAATGAAGCTTTAATTTTTGTATCATTAAAGGTTGTATTGTGAAGAGGATAATGACTACTTATGTGATATTTTTATTTTGTTTTCTGTGTACCTATTAAGATTGCTCTGAAAGAGGTTTTTAAAATACTGACATGTAAGCAAGCGTACGAATAATTGTCTAACTTTGTTCCACAATTTGCTATTTTGTAAAAGTATCAGTGATAATTTTAGACATTTTTACTTGATGAACGATAAGACACTTTCAAATATTTTTTTTCATTAAATATTTGAAATAATATCTGTATTATGAAATTTCATGCATAAGAAAAATAAATTGCCTTTGAAATAAGTAAAATGTAATTTTTAGTTCCGAATTCTTTTATTAAACTTATATAACTGAAAATATGTACTCAGTATTGAATCATACGATTTAGTCCCAGAATTTTAATTTTATATAAAATTTCATATATTATGAAATATTAAGTAAAAATAAAAATTCCTCAAAATAAAATTTGTAAAATAAAGAAAAATAAACACAAAAAATTTCAATTTTCTTAAAATTTATCTGATTATTATTAAATAATAAATATCATTTAATTTTCATCATGTTTAATAATTTGGAAAACATTTTGTGAATACACAATATTTCTTTTAAATAAATATTTAAAAACAAGCAAATCGTTTCATAGATACTTTGAAATATAAAGTAATTTTTGGTTTTAGCTAGCGTTTTTTCCCATTCAAATCCGTTAATAGGACTCCAGTTATTTCTATTGCTTAAACTTTATTGTACTTAATAAAAAAATTCTGCCGTCTTATAATGAAAGAAAAAACAAATATTTATTTGAATTAAATGTAGTATACCCTCACAGAAGACATATCCTGATAGAAAGAAGAATTAATTCAAAAGAGAAATCTTTTTAAACATTTTTATGGCCCTAAAGATTAATTGAGCGTTTAAACAAAGTAAAACGAGCGAACGTGTTCCTATCAAATTCTGAATAAATCTTTATTTGGCATAAAAAATTACGAATTATTTACAAGTGTATTTTCTGTGCCAATTTCAGAGATATTATAACGACGAAAGTACATTAAAGTATTTAACGGAATAACTGGAATTCTTTATCATAGTAAATATTGTGAGACTTAATTATTATCACACCATAACAGAATAATGTATTAATGTCAATAATTTTCAGTTATATAAACGATGACAAATTAATATATTTTCGATATAATTGAATAGTCACAAACTCTTCAAAATGAGCAAATCTATGTCCCTATCAAATTCTGAATATGTACTGTTAAAAAGTAACGATAAATTAATAAGTGCATTTACTTTGCAAATTAATGGAGTATTATAACGAGGGAAAAAACATTGAAATATTTAACAGAATAGCTGGCATATTTTACCACCAGAAAATATTGTATACTAAATTATTAGAACACCATAGAAAAGTAATGGATTAAGGGCAATAATTTCCAGTAATATAAACGATTATAAGTTAATGACTTTTCGATAGCTAAATTACCTTAAACTGTTTAAAATGAACGAACAAGTTCCTATCAAATTCCAAATAAATCTTTATTTACCGTGAATATTATAATTAATTAACATGTTTAATTTCTGTGTCAGTTTCTAGTAAATTGAAACGATGCAAGAACATGGAAACATTTAGTAGAATGGCTGGAATTCTTCATCATCAGTAAGTACCGATATGCTAGTTTATTATCGTACTATAACAGAGCAATGAATTAACAATAATACTGTTCAAAACTATAAGCAATGATCAATTAACAATGAGGTGGGTTACAATGTTGGAGTCACCATTGAGGGATCAATCTATAACACAATGAGGGAAGAAGAGACGAAATAAATTACTTTTATTTACTCTATAAGGTTAATAATTATTCTTAATGTAATTAAAAACGAGAGACATTCAATAAATCCTGATAAAATCCAAGAGATGGCGCTCGTAGCATCGAAAATGGTTTGTTTTTAGTAAGCATCATGACTCACTAGACAGCTGTTTAAGTTTCACTTATTTTCTCCACATGGTATCGTTTTAATTGAAGCAAGAAACATGTTTATTTGGAAAAATGGAAAAAAGTCAGTTTCTAGAGTGGTGATTAAACGCTTATATTTAAAAAAAAGTTTACACCGAAAAAGGTTACAGCTGAGTAGGATGAAGTTCGTGGCACATCTGCTCCTGTGTGTGCAGCTGTTTACAATTGGGTGAATTGAATTAAATGTGACCTTGTACATCCACAAAAGATGAACATCGTTCGGGACAACCAGTGTAAATAACTACTTCCGGAATGGTTGACAAAATTCGCAATATATGTTTTCGAGTGATCAACGAATCAATGTGCTCGAAATAGTTGAAACCACTGACATATTGCAAGGTACATTGTTTTCAATTTTGTGCGAAAAATTAGGTGAGGAAAAAAATCTCGGAAAGATAGGTGCCAAGTTTGATCTCAGTGGGAAACAAACGCAATCGTGTGGTTGACTCTGATGTCATTTTGGAGTTTTTCACAGAAATCCTGTCGAGTTTCTGCGTCGATCAGGAGTGTAGTAGTGTATTCGACGAAACGTGAACACACTATTACACTCCAGAGACAAAGGAATACTCAAAATAGTAGATTTTTGAAGGCGAACAGGCTCCAAAGAAAGCAAAGACAATTAAATCGGCTGGTAAGGTGATAATCACTGTTATTTTGGGATGCACGTGGTCCTCTGCACCGATTACTTGGAGAAAGCTGAAACAATAACTGAAGAATATTATGCGCAAAGAAAGAAATCATTTGAAAGAGAAGATCCTCTTTCATCAAGACAATGCTTGTATGCATACGTGTGCATTTTCAATGGCTAAAACCATAGAATTAAAATTCGAATTTATACAAAATCAATAGTATTCAGCGGATTTGGCACTGCAGGGATTTTTTTTTTATTTTTTATTTTTTAAAAAAAAATGACTCGGTACATAACGATTTACTCGAAAGTAGAGATCATCGTCCAAACACATGCCTGTTTTGAGGAACTTTCAAAATGTTACTTTTTAGATGGCTTTAAAAATTTGGAGAAATGCTTAGAAAAGTATATAGAGCTAAAAGGAGACTATGATGAAAAAGAATCTGCCATTTTTTTTTTTTTTTGCAATATTTTTCATTGGATTATTAAACAACCCTCGAAGTTTAAGAGTCTGTGCTGAATTATGAACATTCATTAAAAGTAAACTATTAACTAAATAAGTATTTTTATTCGACTCATTAACTTAATAACACTCAATACATGAAGTGTACAAATTTTAACCCAATTTGTAATAAACAGAAATACAACTTAATAGAATTAGAAAGAATTTACAACTCTACTAATGAGCAACCAAGAAACTATGTTTTGATATGACGCTTCAATCTTTCTTCTGAAGAACTACTTTTGATCTACCTTATTATTTGACATTTCGCAAGTAAAATTTGGTTCAAATGTAAACGTAACCGCCATTGTTTTTACTATAAGGAAGAAATACGCTAACTATCCTATTCACAAAATCAATTTCTCATAATCTCGGCTGCATTTTAGAACGCCATTAAGTGCTAGAATTGAAAATTCAATTCACTTTCTTTCTTAGAATACATGCACAGATAGTTGCAAGGAAATTTTCGTTCCGAATAAGAAAAATTGGTGTAACAGAATAAAATCATTCAAAAGGAAACAATTAACCGTCTAAGCATTTTACTTCTTTGTGTGAAGCTAATCCTAAGACGATCTACTTAAACACAGTTACCGGTCTCTAAAAAAATTCTTTTTTCTCTTACAGACACTTTTGAAAAGCAGAATTTTCTATTGCTTCTTTATTTTAAGACACATAGGGGAGGGGTGATAGCAACCCCAAGGTGAGAACATTTTTATTACTGAGTTCGGTATCTTTGTCTGCAAATGAATAACTGAGTGATTGCTCGTTCACAGTGGTAGTGTGGCATTCTAGAGTAAAGGATCGGAGTCCCGTAACGAGCCATAAAATTTCCTGTCAACGTTCATTGTGTCACCGTAATCCTTCCCAATTGCCTATCAAGATGTTGAACCTTTAAAGAGGGGAGAGGTATTTGGCAAAATACGTGCAAAACGAATTTATAAAGTCTTGCATGAAAGGGAGAAAATATGTTGGGTTCCTTTTTGGCGAGTTCAAGGCCATACGGTATTATATGCTTGGTAGCCGAATGAGATTATACGAGTATACCAATTAGAGGATTAAAATAAATTCTGAAATTACGATCAAATGAATGAATTTTTTAAATAGTAAAATATTGTGTCGAATGGAAAAGATTTTAGTAGATTTAAAAAAAAAAACACTTGGATTAATTACTCTTTATTTTTGTTTTGATATTTCAAAAAAAAGTACAATATATATATATATATATATATATATATGTGTGTGTGTGTGTGTGTGTGTGTGTATTTATATCACTGAGTTTATTAGAAATGTAAGGGAAAAAGCAGTTTTTCTTTTTCGTAATATTTTTAGTCTAAGATAATTATTTATCTAACTTAATTACATTACATATTTAAGCTATTTTTAATCATAAATCATAAGCAATTTTCTTAATCTCTTCAAAATGCGTTACTGTTTATTACACTGAAAAGCTTGTTTTACCATTACAATATACAATCACACATTTATTCAACATAAATAAATTTTAATTATTTTATAAGAGATTATTTTAATACTACTTTCTAACGTTTTCGAACAAAATTTATTATTACAGCAAACACATATTTATATCTTAAAATCTTCTAATTCAATAAGGCGTGCACAAATATTTGATTTTCTATTGCGTCTTAGAAATTATTACAACTATCCAAGTTTCTTTTTATTTACACAAGTGTAGTTACCATCTCTATTAAAATATCACTTCTATTAAATTTTATTCGCGACGTATTAAAAATATGTTTTGCGTTAATCAACAGCGAAAATCTAAAAAAATAATGATCATGTTCCCTTAGGAATTATCGAGTATTTAATAAATTCAATATTTTTTTTTAAGTTAATATTGTTTTAAGTGAATTAAGACCCTGCGACTATTTGCACTGAAAAAGGCATTATGAGAAACATGTCTTAAATTCAAACACTATTAATTTTTTTCGTAGGTGAAGATTAAAGCTTCGAGACGAAGATTAAAGCCTCTATATCATGTTAAGTTTCTTGTAAACCGATTTATTCAAAGCTTAACTATTTAAAGGTTAAAATTATTTAAAAGATTTCAAAATATCACCAAGAGATTTCGACTCAGAAAAAAACTTTTTTTTTTTAATAATACGTTGCAATTTTTCTGAAAAAGAAATGTTACTGTTACTATCTCAATAAAATCTAATCCTTTTCTTCTTTATAAAGGAATTAAATGTTAGAGAAACACCATCTGTGGAACTCACAAAGAAAAATTTACTTTGAAGAATTTAAATACAAAAAAATATCTGAGTGTAAAAGGGATTACGTTTGTGTGTTTTTAGATCTTCAATTATAAATTCTTCATTTTGAGATAATATGCTATTTTTCATTTCCTTGCTATTTATTTTCGCTTCTATTTTTTTTTAAAAAAAAATAACTAGATAGGACTACGCTATACTCCTATGTTTCTATCAGTAAGTTATGCCTTACTACGAGGTGTGTATTTAACTATTTTGATGCAAAAGTATAATAAAAACAACGACAATATCAGAATTAAAAATCACAAATTAAATTTTTATAAACTCTTTATACAATCACAATACGATGGATGATAAAAAAAAAGTACTTGTATTACGAAAGGAAAATGAAGTTTTAGGGTAGGGAAACGAGAATGGAGTAACTCACACTCACTCACACACACACACATAATAGTAATATTCATTGATCTGTTTTATTTCTCTAAGAAGTCCATGATTATCAACCCTTAGTACCCCCAAAAGTCATCACCATGACTTTCCCGGCCAATGAGAATGTCTTCTTCATCTTTGATTTTATTGATTATTTATCAACGTCGCGCTTAAAAGCAACCCTGAAGGTATTGACTACAGGTTGGTTATTTTTAACGCCGGTCAAGAAACGAGGATGACACCTAGGACAACTAGAACATTAAGTAATCAGTATTAAATAAGTTCAATCAATTACTAAGCAGTCAAACAATGAAGAGAATCGAATTGCTTTTATTCGAATTTTCGAATCTTGAGAATCCGATATTTGTATTATTACGTATGTGGAACATTTCTTACGCGATTTCAAGCCTTGGAATTTGTATTATAAAATGCAACTTTATCTTCAGTACTAAGCATACAATCCAGGTTCAACTACATATTTGTCATATATATCTATTTGTCAACTACATTTTGTAGGTTCAACTACATATTTGTATATATATCTATTTGTCTGTGATCAGTTCATACTAATCATTCAGTTCATTTAAACTTTTAATGTATTTCTCTTAACGTTAACCCTCTTATTAAATTCTCCACAGTTTATGAATGATAACATATGGGATATTTCTAATTTAATTTACATAAGTCGTAGTTTAATCACAAATAGAAGTTATCGAGGCGAATGACATCATATAAATGTTCCATAAAGTTAACAGAAGGGAATTATGTGTATGAGCCCTGCAATAAACTTAGTTACATATTTTTATTCTGTTAAATGCGAAAAACAACTATTTTCTGCATTATGAACTTTGAACTTTGTTGCCAATTAACACAATATTAAAAGTGACTCAAATTCATTTGGAATTAAGAAATTAGCGAAAAAAAAAAAGAAATCAATCAAACATATATGAACGAAAACCTGTTTTTATAAAGATAAGAAAAGTAATACTTTTTCTTTTACTGCCAAACAAGCAAAAGAACTCTCTCTTTTTTTAAAAAAAAAAAGTTTTCATAAAGAATGCTCTACTCTAACATCAAGCTTCGACCAAATACGCGCCAAAAATCACGTTCCATCTCTTTTCGCCAAAATATCATTTTTCATATCATGATTTTATTCTTCTATATTTTTTAGTATTATTTTCTCTTCCGAAACCCTTATCCTGGTTAACAAGTGTCAGTCACTGTAAAACTAAAAGAATGTGAGGAATAAAAATTTGTTAAATTTTTTTTGTTCTTCTAGTCAACTCAAAGGAGAATACGAGTACTCTGCTCCCCTTCCCCCTCCGCTAGTCTTCCAGCTAAGCCTGAAGGTGAAAAGTCAGCAAAGTTATCCCCCTTCCCTACATAACAAACACCCTTGGTGCACCGATATATATATCCTTCTCTGGGGTGTTTATTTTATTTTATTTTTATTTTTCCTTTTCCACTTTAATCTCTGCAAGAAAAGAATAATGCTAAGCCTAACAATGGAAAAGAAAATGTCTACTGTAGCAAGCCGACTTACAGAAAAGTCTTACATTTATTTTTCTTCCGTTTTTTCGATTGTTGCCTGGATTTCTCTTGTTTTTTTACCCTTGAACCCCCGACCTAAAAAGACATACTCTCTTATGTCTCGGATTTGGATTAGTGTCATATTTGTAATTTCAGTAACTGGTTCTTTTTAAAAGTAAAACTGAAAAGTAGAAAGAGTTTGAATGATGCGAAGTTTTTTCTGTATGTTGAAGCAAAGCAGTTTGGAATATTCAACCTGTATATACTCTTAAGTTTCATGCTAGTTTATATAGAATATATATATAAATTTATTTAAAAACGCTCTCTCAAATACTTTCAATGCATCCGAAAAATATTTCACAAGCATTGCTATATTTTACAATAGGATTACCAGAATATATTTTCAATTTTATTTTAATTTCTTTGTTTTGTTTTAAATATATAGACACATTTATGTACGCTACAGAGCTGAAAACTGAAAAGCATTTTAAATGTTTTAGTAATTACTAATGCGGAAAATCACGATACACATTTCTTGATATTTCGGTATTTTAAATCCTTGGCCGCCAAAGACCCACCGTGTAGCCGGGGCTGATGCACGTTAAATCTGTTCGGGGTCCAAAGTCCTCCCGTTGGCGTGGTGTGGATGTTAGGAGAGGGGGGTGCCAGCTCAGGTGTCGTCCTCGTCACTTGACCGTGGTTCAAAATTACGAGGTCCGTCGCCAATAGCCCTCGTGTTGCTTCTAGTGTGACGTTAATAAAAACTAAAACTAAAAACTTTCGGTATTTTAAACCAGATTAATTTTTACTCTTTTTATACAATGATTTTGTTCCAAAATTTCCTTTGCCGAAACACACTGTCTATTAATTTAAGTATCACTTGAAATGTTGCTCTAAAATCTCAGTTAGCTTAATAATTCCCTACATTGTCAAGACCGTGGTAACCTAGTAGTCAATGTTGCAAATTTGGGACTTGCGTTGTTTTTATCAATAAATGGGTTCCAGTCTTGATGCCACTAAAGACCCACAGTGTAGTGAGGTTGATGCATGTTAAATCTGAAGTCTCCAAGCCCTCCCTTTGGTGTAGTATGAAAGTTTGGAGAGGAGGGTGCCAGCTCAAGTGTCGCCCTCGTCACTTAACAGTGGTTCAGAATTTCAAGGTCTCTTGTCAATAGCATTCGTGTTGCTTCTGAGGGCGAAGTTAATAAACAATGAATCCGATGTCCATTTAAAAGATTCCAATTTATAAAACCTCATAATATTTTACATGCCATTCGAACTTATAAATCAAGCAAAAACAAGCATGAACATTATTTTCGATCATGTATAAAATGAGTTAAAATTTTACAAAATCTACTTGGATTATATTTTTCTCGAAGACAATTTGCCATTTTTAAATATTTTAATCTACATTCAACAGTCATGTTCTTGAAATGAATCTGTTTAGTATAATGTTTTTTATCGTATGAGAAACAATTCCTTTGTTTTCTTTCAAAGCCTTTAGTTCTGGAATCCTGCCAATTATATTTACCCCAGTAATTCCTTTCTTTTACCTTAGAAGCAATATGTAGTTTCAATTTTTCTGCCTGAAAACCACTCTTATAATAGAATGATAACGAAGAGATAAAATTATTGAGTCACATCATATTGTGCTGTGAGATCAGGAGAAAGTGGGGACTAATTATAATTTCCCGAGAACGACATCGAATCAATATTGTTGGTTTATCAGAAATTCTTTCCTCCACACGGTTAAGACTGGGCTTATTGCGAGCCGAAAGGTGGGTTAAAAATCTTGAAGTCCCTTAGACAGACCACCGTTTCTTCCAACACTTTAATAAGACCAATATTACAGACCTAGAATCAGGCCTTCTTAAATGAAAATTAATTACATATACCTAATTTGTAAGAACAAGGTAAAGTCAATGTTCTCGTTATTCTACCAATATTTTCTTCAACACTTTCAAGATTGGCCTTATTGCTACACCGAAGGGTCCCTTTGACAGGCCTTTGTTTCCCCAGTCTCTTAACTAATTAAGTATATCCAATATTAAAGGCCTAGAAGGAGAATTTCTTAAATGAAAATTACGCACATATAATACCCACTTTATGAGAACAAGATACCTGTATTTGCATATCAATAATAAATCTATGTTTTTCAACAATAATTTCCCCAATATTGTCAAGATCGGCCTTTCTGCAAGCTGAAAGGGGTCTTGAAAATCTGGGAGTCCTTTTAATACATCTTTATTTCCCCCTAATACTTAACAAAAGACAATATATTATATGCTTAGAAGGAGGACTTCTTCAAGGAAAATTACGCTTAAATACATATTTTGTGAGAACAAGATATATGTATTTGCATATTAACATTGGTTAAGGTTAACACATTGTCAAATCCTGCATTTTTCTGTTATGTATTGCCAAGTTATGTATGTTTTTCATTAATTTTCACAACACAGATGCTTACATTTTAAATTATAAAGTGTGTTTTAGCCCACTCAATATCCTTCACACAATTCAGAGATGTTGAAAGCAAAAATGTGCTGCTTACCTTGAAAACAGGTGGAAATTTCTAGGAGCTCGTGAGCATCTGATCTCGTGATAGATTCAGGAGGTGCGGATTTTCGGGTATGATGCGACAATCCACACGTTTTGAACCTACGATCGAAGGTGACTGATCGACAAATGAATTCTTTCGTGTCGTAACATTGTTGACGACAGTCTTCAATAGATTCGCCCGTTGTAATCTTTTCCGTCAGCATAAGCCTAAATTTCTTTAGCAGCTTCGTGTTGCAAAAGCCTCTAGGCTCTGAAAAACAAAGTAAATAGATTTATTAAAATAAATGCTTCGATTTTAACTTAAGTTTAAAAAAAAAGAGTTATTTTATATCAGTTCTCTAATGAAGTAGATATGATCAACATGTTGTATCGGGAAAATCATTCACACTAAAACATAGTGATTAATTTATTTCGGAAAATTTTACTTTTGTTTTAAATTTTTTTAAATCAACACAGCATGAATAATTTAATTTTTGATTAATTATCTATGAAATAAATTTAAAAATACTGACAACAAATTAAATGATAATTTATTATGTAATAAAAAATTTTACAGCTAAATGCAAAAATTAATATAACCCAAACTATATAAAAAATATACATCTAACAGGAACAATATCTATACTTTCTCTTATATTTTTGTACGCATATACCTTTACGATTTCAATAACCTTTTCATGAGTTATATAATGATTTAAGTAAGACTAATTCCACTAGAAAATGACTACTTTTATTACTACCGTGTCTAATATTTTTTACTACTCTTGTATAAGACTTTACTACTCTAGAACTCTGTTTTACTACTCAACTATGAAACTCTACTACTCCAGTACTATGTTTTACTACTCTAGTATTATATTAAAATGTAATATAAGGTAACCACAGAATCTTTAATTGAATTTCATCAAAAGCATATAAATTATACACAATTTAGCTTCGAGCTGATATTGTGCAAAAATATACACATCTCATTTACTTATATATATATTTAATGCAAATTATATAAAATCACATATTCCTCTGCAAATAACATGTGAATGGAAAAACAAATTGTCTTATAGATAATATAAGAGAGTAGACATTTTATACACCCACATTTTATTTATTTTTTTTGCGTTTCATAGTATAATTTATGTTATGCACCAATATACATTAAATTTATTTTGAAAGCACACGACTTACGACCAGATGTTTGAGACCTTAAGTCCAAGTGTTAAAGGAAGAAAGGCTGATCCATGCAAATATTCCGAAGTCACGCGTTAGTAAATAATATTTTTTTTTTTTTTTAATGTTCACCCTATTGATGCTTCGAACTCTACTGACTTTTATACTCCTGTATATTTACAAAATTAAGATTTATCAAGCAGAAAAAAGTATTGACTAAGATGGAAGTTATTTTGAAAAAAAAATTAAAAGGCAAGCAATAAAGAAAGAATCAAGAAATAAAATATAAAATGAATTTACAGATAATGTTTTTCTTTGAAAAGATATTGCACTGTAATTAAATCGAAATTTCTTTGATGATGCTTCATTTGTTTCAGCATTTTTTTCTTTCTCATCATTATAAATATTGCTGCACATATATAATTATTGTTTAAAAAAACTCTCAAAAATCAATCAGGTAAAAAAATACGTTATATATATAAATGTAAAGAAAAACTAAAATTTGATGGACTGTCTTATTCATTCATAAATAAAGTAATTATATATAATTAAGAATACAAAAATAAATAAAAGGAACGTCACTCCCTCTATTTTTTGCATCTTCATCTATTTGCAAGGTAATTATTTATTATTTTACGATAATTAATAATAATAATATGTATATAAAATAAATTCCTGCATGGAATCGAGATATTTGTATCAGTTTCACTCCCAATATGTAATTAAAATCTTAGTGTTTACGAAGTATGTTTGAGATATATTAAAATTAAATATTCAAAAATATTTCGTTTGTTATCCAAAAGTTTCACTTTACTTGATTGATCCGGTTTGCAGAAAAAAAAAACTTTTCTCCCATTCATATGAACATAAATGTAAAAATAGAACCCACTGCTTTAGTTTTAAGAAAGTTATTTCAAAATTAACTAAAACCACAAATTACATATAATACTGACATATAAATGCCTTTAATTAAAATTTAATAATTTGAAATATTCATTAAAGCAAACAGTCCAAAGCCAAGATATTTTTAAAATTACACACACCACTCTCTCTCTCTCTCTCTCTCTCACACACACACACACATATATATATATATATATATATAACTTTTCATTTAATATTTAAATAATTTTAATTGAGATGTAATTACGTGTATTAAAACCAATGTCTCTCTTCAAATGCGGAAAATGTACATTTTTAAGCACCTTAATGATGAAAAGAAGATTAAAAAAGATTGCATTTAAGCTTATCAATAAAAAGACTGATATTAAGTTTTAAACTATATTTTTAGTTCAAATTAAATTTGAAGAATGAAAAATTGCACGGAAGTTCGGAAACAAATCCCAAAAGTCAAAGCAATTAACAATATTTTTTCTATGTATTAAACAGAATCGTTTCATCCCCGAACGCTTTTATATATTTTCCAAATTGCGTTAATTCGTATCAATTAATATTTCCGTTGCAAACAAAATTCTTTTAGTCTACAGCGAAATTGAGTTTTTCTCATGTGAAAAAAAAGATGTTTGAATACATAAGCGAGTTTATCGTTGCAATGTATAATTAATTGGAACTTATTAATTGAGAAAAATAACAAAAGATCTTTGGAAAGTTTTATCTCGTGTTTCAATGAAAACATTTCTTCAAATTAATTCTGTGAAGGAATAATTAATAGATTAATTTCAAATGGTATGACGATGCTATAATTTCTTATTTTCTGAATTTGTGAATCTTTATAATTTTTTTTTTCATTTGTAGTACTAACATAATAATAAAATATATCTGTAATGTATCCTATAGCTTATAGAAAATTTAATTATGCAGTCAAACCATGAAATTAAGATTTGAATATGAACAGCGCTGATACTACTTCAGATGTATTTAAAAAAATCAATCTTGCGATGTTTTGAAATTTTGAAGAAAGGAAAAAATCCAGCACGGGTTGTGTTTATTCCACGGTATTTATTTAAGCATATTTTGAAAGAGGAATTAATCATATTTATAATTTGTTCCGTTGATTTTTTAAGAAGTCTTTTTGGGACTTTAATTAATTGAAAATTTGGTAACATTTTGATATATTTTATTATGAGTCCACTACAGAGCTGTTCGTGATAAGTTCATGCGAAAAAATCAACTCATTTGCAATGAATTATTTCTGTCTACATAATGTTTCACTCATGAAAATAGATGTTTATATTAAATAAAATATATTTTTCCTAAAAGATTTAACTATCTTTAATTCAGATCTCGGTCTCATTTTTCTATAATTACACAGAATAATTATCAGTCATTCAATATTCCTTTGAAAATTTAAATTTTTTTAAAAAAATTTAACATGGGAAACTTGTTTAAGTCAACAAGACTATTAATTAAACTATATCTATAAAAGTTGTCATTTTAAGAAAAACATAGTTTGCTTTTATTTAAGATCTGAGACACTTAGAATTATTTATCATTTAATTTATACCCTAACAATCTATTGTATTTTGAGGGAATTCAAATGATTTTAAAATTAATTTTTTCAAGTCAAAGCAAGTGTATCTCAATACTACAATTTTATTTTCAGTTTTGAGAAAGAGGTTGTTGCAGTAACTTAGTTATTATTTCGAAATTATTTTCACTATTTTCAAATTTTCATAAAAATAATTTATTTATAAGTTTAAGTTGTTGATTAAAAATATTTTTCTGGAGAAAGGCAGGAATAGAATTTTGCTTTTGATAACTATTAAAATATGGAAACTCAGTGTTGTTATTGCACAAGCATATTTTAAATTTAATAGTAATATCGATTTTTATCACAACAGTTCACTACAAAACAGAAAATTTTAAGTCTAACAAATCGGCATGAAAGCGTCAGTAAAAATTTATTTCTTACTAAATAAATAATTAAGATTCTAGTGTTATTTATAAAAAAATTCATAAAAAAATTGCATTTTAATGCAATCTGTTCCATCACATGATCTTGTCATTAGAAATCTTCATTTTCCTTTGAAAACTTAATAAACAAAATGAAATACTACGTGCTATAATTGTATCAGGAACAGATCTTTATATTCCACTGTATGATATTTTAAAAATTATTCCTTGAAGGCCTTCAACTATCTCCCCCCCTATCTCCTTTATATTTTAATACCTACAGTTTGAAGCAATTTTGTTGTGTTGACGTGATTTATTAAACAAGAAAGCTTCATTAATTATTAAGAATTTTAATCAGATAATATTCAAGAGGAAATGAATTAATCATGATGGATTAAAAATGTTTAAATATTATGTGTTGTAATTAAATACTTCTCTTACGTCTATTATAAACAAAGTTAACTATAATTGATTACTTTTAAGCACTTTGTATCTGAAATTAATTTTAATATATAAGATCATAGTCTGTATTACTTTATACATTAAGCTTAATTCTCCAAAATCGTGATATCTCTAAAATAATATATAAGATCATAGTCTGTATTATTTTATACATTAAGCTTAATTCTCCAAAATCGTGATATCTCTAAAATAATTATGCTATATTTATGCTATGAATGTTTTGGGAAAAAATAAATCACATAATAAAAATTAAAACAGAATCGTATAATAAAATGTAACATATACTTCCTAGAAACACCTTAAAACATATGTCATAATAACAAAATATACGAGACAGAGCTGGTTGTTACACAAGGTGTTTAAAAAATAATATTTTAAATTTAAAGAGCTACAAGTGTAAAACTAAAAAAAGTTATAACATCTTTGGACAAATTAAATTAAAAATAGTATTTTAAAGTTCACAAAATTATAAATGTTCACTGTGACCACATCGTGTAATACTATATCCAATGGTAATACAGTGAATTGGTCATGCAGCAGATGAAAGAGTTGCTCTTAATCAGTTGCCACCAATAAACTATGTTTTGACTCCTTGAATTTTTAGGAGGAGGGTTATTAAAAAGTTAAAGTGCTTTTTCCCGCTACTTTCGGCACAAACATTGTCGAAATGAAAACTCCAATAACTGCAGCCATTGAAATTGTAACATCGAAAAATGCTGAAAACGCATAGTAAGAGGTATATTATGGATTAAATACCTACGTGTTTCTGGTGTCGGTTATAATCAATATTTATGATTTTACACATTTTAAAGTGTTGATTTTATTATATAATTGATTTAAAAAGTTTGTAATTTCTTTAGTTTTATACTCTTAATGCTTCAAAGTTGGGAAATATTTTTCTAGCCTACATGTATATGTACATTTGTCATATACAATGATTTTGATGATTAAGTCTATAAACTTCTTGCCTTCATTAATTTTTTTGAAAAACTATTCTCAAAGAAGAACATATTCTTAAAACTATGTTACTTTTTTCAAATGTATTTTAAATATGCTCTCTAGGATTCAAGTTAGTTGTTCACTATCATCATATTACGCATGAAACATTTTTATACTGGAAATTGTCCCTCTATATGAATTGGTTCTATATAAAATTTTGGAAAATAAAATAGTCCCCTTACTACATAAAAAATTTAGAACCTGCTAGAAAGCAGATATTTTAGTTTTTGAATAAATATTTTCCTTAAGATGTTTTGGTAACGATAGTGAGTTGTAACTGTTCTCTAATTTAGTTTTCCTAACCAGTTTTCTCCCTTAAATATTTGCAATCTCTCTCCCGAGTAAAGCGGATTCCATCTGTGGAGCTACTCGTCTTATTTATTTTGTAGATACATCTATTGAATACAGTCAATCCCACAGTTAAGATTTACACACATGAGTAGAGTCTGAGTTTTTTTCATTTCCACTGCTTAAGCGTAAACCAAAGAGGGATTATTTTTCTGGAATAATTGGAATGACTAATTTATGTTTAAAAATAAATAGAGTAAAATAGGATAGATAAAAACCAGGTATAATAAATTATTTAACTTCAAGTACATTTAATCTTAAAAGCGTCAATTTAAATTTATTTAAGAAAAAAATACGAATTTGAAAAATATTTTTGCATTGCATGAATTTTTTTCTTTATCAAAAAATTTCTCCTTTTCATTAAAAATTCTGATGAATAGAAGAAAAATTGTTATTCTTCTCTCTCTTTCTTATTAAAACGTTGAATGAAAAATGAAAACTACATGTATATGAGATATATTGAGAAAAATGATAAGACGATGATAATTGTGAATTTTTATGGTACTTTTTCTAAAAAAACCAATAAAATAAAAAAAGTTAATGATGATTTTTAAACTGTGAATTATATCCTAATTAAAAACTTTCAAAAGCATACTGTCCAGCTTAAAATCGTGTGCAACATAATCATAAATGTAATCAATGCAATCGTGTACATTTAATGTGATATATATTTAAGTGGCATTTTAACTGTGCAAATCTCAAAGATTTCTCTATAAATATAAAACTCGCCTAAAAATTTTTTTAAAGAATATATATTCAAGAAAAGTTATTTTATCTGGTAAGTTTCTCTTAGCCAACTTTTCCCCAGTGCTCTCTGATACATCTTGAGAAGCTTTAACTTTTACTCTCATGTAACATCTCTTGCTTCTTTATTCACATGTAACTATACACAAAATGTCAGTTTTCAGATATTTAACAGGTCAATTGAAAAGTCCCCGGCCTACCATAGTAAAACAAATTTTTTTGGCAAAATTAGTTTTATTTTTATTCAACATAATTCCCTTCAAGGGTGATACACTGATTATAGCGACCCTCCAACTTTTCGATACCATTTTTGTAGTACGATTTGTCCTTTGCTTCAAAATATGCCCCAGTTTCGGCGATCACCTCTTCATTCGACGAAAATTTCTTCCCAGCGAGCATTCTTTTGAGATCTGAGAACAGGAAATAGTCGCTGGGGACCAGATCTGGAGAATACGGTGGATGAGGAAGCAATTCGAAGCCCAATTCATGGATTTTTGCCATCGTTTTCACTGACTTTTGACACGGTGCATGTCTCGGTGAAGCAGCACTTTCTTTTTCTTCAAATGCGGCGATTCTTTTTCGGCGATTTCGTCCTTCAAACGGTCCAAAAACGCTATGTAATAGGCGCTGTTGATGGTCCTTCCTTTTTCAAGGTAGTCAGTGAAATTTATTCCATGCGCATCCCAAAATACAGACGCCATAACCTTGCCAGCCGACTGTTGCGTTTCCCCACACTTTGGAGGGGGTTCCTCGTGTGCAGTCCACTCGGATGACTGTCGATTGGACTTCGGAGTGAAATGATGGAGCCATGTTTCATCCATTGTCACATATCGACGCAAAAACTCGGGTTTATTACGCTTGATCATCTTCAAACACTGCTCCGAATCATCAACTCGTCGTTGTTTTTGGTCAAAAGTGAGCTCGCGCGGCACCCACTTTGCAGAGAGCTTTCTCATACCCAAATATTCGCGAATGATATGATGTACACGTTCAGTTGATATCTTTAGAGTGTCTGCTATTTCATTCAATTTCAATTTACGGTCATTCAAAATCATTTTGTGGATTTTTTTAATGTTTTCGTCGGTAACAACCTCTTTTGGGCGTCCACTGCGTTCACCGTCTTTGGTGCTCATTTCACCACGTCTAAACCTACCAATCCTTGATGGTTGATTTTCCTGGGGCAGTGTCCGGAAACTCGGTATCAAGCCAAGTTTTTGCTTCAACTGTATTTTTTCCCTTCAAAAAGCAATATTTCATCAACACGCGAAATTCCTTTTTATCCATTTTTTTCACAATAGCAAAAGTTGCTTCACTCAAAATGCTATAACTCTCAAACTAATGATCCGACAGCTGTCAAATTTATGCAAGCATCTTTTGAGGGTTAGGGCTAACTAAAAAACATATGGATTTAATTCTATTAGCACCATCTATGTGTCAGGCCGGGGACTTTTCAATTGACCTGTTAGATATAGAAATGTTCGCAGTTAACCCTTTATAAGGTCATTTTTTCTAGTATTGATGTATTACAATATTTTTGGAATTAAGACTTATTTAAGAAAAGAAGTTCATTTACTTCGTAGATAAAATTAATTTAATTTTTAAGACTTTATTTTGGTGACTAGTATGTTTAGAATTTTCCATTACATGTTATTTAAATATCGCTGTGTGACAATGTCCTCTTACCCGTCTCGTCTGTCAGCTTACGTGTTATATTATTCTAAAAAAAAAATCCAAATTTCAATTGAATTTCAAGCACTGTCAGATTAATTAACATATTGAATTATATCCGCATTAGCTATTATTAATCCTCAAATAAAAAGGACGCTCTCCACAGTTAAATCCTTAGCCACGGAGACCAACAAGTTTTATATTCTATCAAAGAATACGCTTACCAGAATACAATGCGATTACTCGCATCGTATTCTGGTAAGCGTATTCTTCTCCTTCAAATGCTTCAACAGCATTCAGTCCTAATCTCATCAAATCCACTACACACACTAGAAGAAGTCCGCGAGCATCACATTGATACCCTTTATTGTCGTAACCTAATAATATTTCAATTCAATTCTCTGTCGTTTTTATACTACTAGATTATCTACATTCACTCCAATTCTAAAAATTTATTTTATTTGCATCACAACATTTCATTTGATTGGGAAGAAGATAGGAACTTAAATATAATATCAGAAAGAAATCTGATGTGTTAATTTAAGGGGAAATTCGCGAATAGCCCGCTTTACATTTGTAGGTTTTATATTTCTTTTTGTGTAGCCTTTTACTTAAAAAACATATTTTAAAAATATTTTTATAAATATTTATGAAATAATCTATTCATAAAGTTTTGTGAAAAGATATCTAATTCATCCCACTGATCTTTATTTTTAAAAATTGATGATGGTGGCGGTAAGCACTTTTTCACCGTCTTAAAAAGCTTTAAATGATACAGAAATCCTTTTATTTCCATAAACTTATTGCATTGAGTGTATTCAGTACTTATTGTAAATTCTGGTTTATTATTTGTAATTTGAATTCTTGTGATTGTATATTAACGTTGCTCTTAGAATCAATATGAGGGCTGTTTGCAGAATGCCCAGGGGGACGGAGCTCATCCAAAAGGTTTAGAGCTACAAACCGGCATCTTCCCACTGGAGATGATCATCCTCACACTCAGTATTTATTAGCAAAAAGAATTTTTTCAACTGTAGAGGGAGAACAAAGAATGAAAGATATTACATCATTTTGAAATTCAAAAGAAAATAAAAACTAACAATGTGTTCACAAAGTTCGACACACACGTCAGAGTTCTAATATTTTCCATTTTTCCTTTTTTGGAGGAATACATATCAATCTGTATTCCACAGACGTCATGACTTCCTGCTAACAACAGATGCTGACTCTATGACTAATACCCATAGTCAGTCTACTGGGAGACGGCTGGTCACAGCGTTGGTACAAGGAATGCACACAAAAGGGAAATATAAAATATTCAAAAAAGGAATCAAAAATTGAAACAATCATGAATTTTGTTTAGTAATTTTACGAGCCGTAAGAATACAGGATTTTAGCTTGAAATGCAAACTAGGAGTTTCATATTCGTACTTCCACCAAATTGGTTTATTCCTTCAGCAATAGGAAAATGTTGATGAAAACTTTTGGTTTAATTGCAAAAGAAGACGTAGGATTCAGCATCTCCAACAGATCCACAGGAACATAAGTTTACAATTTTCAAATTAAAATAATTTAACTATCGATTAAAGGGATGGGGATCAGTTAAAAAGCGAGTAATAAAACATGAATTGGAATAAAATTCAAATTTGGTCTTAGAATATAGGAATAAATCTGAAAAATACTAGTCGACCACCAGAACTCCCAGTCAGAAAAAAAAAATTATTTTTTAAAATTTTAACTATATGATACCGAGGGGCAGGGGCATTTATTCCAATACCAGAAGGACCTCGTAATTTTGATCCTTGACCAAGAAACGAGGATGATACTTGAGCTAAAATCTCTTTTCAAACTTTCCACACCCCACGAACTGTAGGATTGAGACTTCGAACAGATTTAAAGTGCATCAGCACTGCAACATTGGAGACCTCTAGTAGCATCGAGGCTCGAACACTCGACTCGACGAAAATAGTGCTAGTCGCGAGTTCGCGACCATTACCACAAACTATTTCAGTCACAATTAAATTCTTTAGGAGAAAATCAGAGCTTTTTAATGATCAAATCTAAAAACTACCTTAAATTTTTATTTAAACTTCTGATCATTTCCGGTAACTTCGGCTAATCTTTGCCCTTGCTGCTATGATCCAATAATACTAAGTAAGCGAACAGCAAAGCCATTTAAGCAAATTCTTCTTCACGATTTTTTATTCACTGTCAATCAAAATCTACATCTAAATTTTGAAATACGTTTTAATGGGATAATAGCATGACGGAAAGTGATTGTGACATTACTTACATATTTTCAGCATTATATTTCAAAATTAGTTTAAATGTAACTTTATCTTTAATTCACAAATAACAGGTCAATTGAAAAGTCCCCAGCCTGACACATAGATAGCGCTACTAGAATTAAATCCATATGTTTTTTAGTTAGCCCTAACCCTCAAAAGATGCGTGTATAAATTTGACAGCTGTCGGATCATTAGTTTGTGAATTCTAGCATTTTGAGTGAAGCAACTTTTGTTATTGTGAAAAAAAATGGATAAAAAGGAATTTCGCGTGTTGATAAAATATTGCTTTTTGAAGGGAAAAAATACAGTTGAAGCAAACACTTGGCTTGATGCCGAGTTTCCGGACACTGCCCCAGGAAAATTAACCATCAAGGATCAAGGTTTGGTATGCTAAGTTTAGGCGTGGTGAAATGAGCACTGAAGACGATGGACGCCCAAAAGAGGTTGTTACCAATGAAAACATTAAAAAAATCCACAAAATGATTTTGAATGACCGTCAATTGAAATTGAATGAAATAGCAGACACTCTAAAGATATCAACTGAACGTGTACATCATATCATTCACGAATATTTGGGTATGAGAAAGCTCTGTGCAAATTGGGTGCCGCGCGAGCTCACTTTTGACCCAAAACAACGACGAGCTGATGATTCGGAGCAGTGTTTGAAGATGATCAAGCGTAATAAACCCGAGTTTTTACGTCGATATGTGACAATGGAGGAAACATGGCTCCCTCATTTCACTTCGAAGACCAATCGACAGTCATCCGAGTGGACTGCACACGATGAACCCCCTCCAAAGCGTGGGAAAACGCAACAGTCGGCTGGCAAGGTTATGGCGTCTGTATTTTGGGATGCGAATGGAATAATTTTCATTGACTACCTTGAAAAAGGAAGGACCATCAACAGCGCCTATTACATAGCGTTATTGGACCGTTTGAAGGACGAAATCGCCGAAAAAGAATCGCCGCATTTGAAGAAAAAGAAAGTGCTGCTTCACCGCGACAATGCACCGTGTCAAAAGTCAATGAAACCGATGGCAAAAATCCATGAATTGGAATTGCTTCCTCATCCACCGTATTCTCCAGATCTGGTCACCAGCGACTATTTCCTGTTCTCAGATCTCAAAAGAATGCTCGCTGGGAAGAAATTTTCGTCGAATGAAGAGGTGATCGCCGAAACTGAGGCATATTTTGAAGCAAAGGACAAATCGTTCTACAAAAATGGTATCGAAAAGTTGGAGGGTCGCTATAATCAGTGTATCACCCTTGAAGGGAATTATGTTGAATAAAAAAAACTAATTTTGCCAAAAAAATGTGTTTTACTATGGTAGGCCGGGGACTTTTCAATTTATCTGTTACTTATTCAGTTTTGGGAAACCAATATTTATTTAACAGATGTGAAAAAAATAGATCCTGTAATCTGCAAGATACTATAAAAATATTAGGACGGTTACATTATTTTCTTCTTTTAGAAACTTGTTTCATACTATTGCTACTCAAGTTAAGTTAGAAGAAAACTAAATAACAAGATTAAATTACTAATTTTACTTTTGTAGATAATTTTTCTAAGTATTAAATTTCAATTCAAAATCGAAACTGAAAAGAAACGGAAGAAATGAATAAAAAGAAAGAAAGAAAAAAATGGAAAAAAGAGGAAAAATGAAATTTAGAAAAAATATGAAAAGCATATGTAATTAAATAATGAAAATGAATTGCCAATTTCTTTTACATTTTAAAAATTCAGTATTTATGATTAACTTCTAAAATGTTACTTTTGAAACATATTTTCTGAAACTTTATTTCAGAAAATAATTAAAAAATGAATGCATGAAAAAAAAAACATTTCGTGAAATCTTATTCTTCAAATCTTTTAAAATGAACTGAAATAAAGATTTTTAAGAGAAGGAAAATCTACTATCTAAATGAATTTAAAATTGACTCGTAAAGTCACTGCAATTAATTAGCAATCATTAAGAAATTAGAATAAATTTTAAACTCTAAAGCACTTATTATTATCATCAAAACAAATTATAAATATTAACTTCAAATATAGAAGAACTTAGATTAGTAATGAAATTTGTAACATAAGAGAGAATTGATAAATTATTCTCGTAAATATCAGAGAGAAGATTGATTACGTATTAATGCTTTCGTCCTTGCGTAAAAGCAATCAATTGCAGAGCTTTATATTTGAAATACTAATTTTATTCATGAAATTTCAGCAAAAATATCCTTATCTTATTTATTCTACATTCTACGAAGCTTAATAATTATGTCGAAAACACAAAAGTTAATTTGCTCTCAATATACAAAAATTAATTTATAAAATCGAAATTATTCTTATTGAGTAATTATCTTCGAAATAAATTATTTATGTCATTAATTTTAGAGCGTGATTAAGATATAAATAATGTAGGTCATATGATAAGTTATAAATTATAACTTCTTTAAGCTCAAAGGAAAATAAATATATCTAATTATTATTAATTATTTCATCATAATGATATTAATCAGTTGAGGAATAGTGTGCTTGAGTAAATAATTTCAATTTATTAATTATACAGTTTGTCGAGTCAAATGAAAATACTTGAAGAAAATATAATTAAAAAAAGTCATTTAATATTACTTTATCTTTACATTCAAGTTAATGACCAAATTGGATATGCGCCATTTTATCTATTTCACATAGGAATTTTGCTTCACAACTTGTATCTTTACAATCTTTCATTACCCTCAGCAAGGATTTGATGGATAGTTATCTTTAAATAAATCATTTCAACCATTCATCATAAATGTTGAAACGTAGAAAATCTCCTCTATTATTAATAAATACATCTGAGAGGAATTCTTAGCTATTTTATTTAGACAACAAATGGATTCTCATTTTTCAGAACTTGTCCTAAGGGATATTAATACTCATTTTTTCTGTTGTGTCAAACAGAAATATAACAATCAAAACATCACTTAATCTTAGACAATACATCACTTTCATTAAGATTTCTATGACATTTATTTATTGATTGCAAATTTCATAATAATAATAATAGAAATTGCAGTTTCTTTCATTGATAAAATAAAAAAGCATTAGATCTTCATGGTTCTTATTGTTCAACTGTCAACAAAATTGATGTAGTATGCTTGTTAGATAAATGTATTTTTATACATAGACGGATATTTCAAAAATATATTAGATTTATATGTTACATTAGTTAAGCAATTAATAATGTTTAGGAAGAGTGTCTCCTCAGTAAAGTACTACCTGGGATATGCGAGTAATTTATTATCTAGGATTTTGTCGCGGATGTGAATAATTTTATTAGATAATTACTTAAATAAATTGTACCGAATTTCTATTCCTATTCAGTGCCTAAATTTACGAAATCAGAAATCTCACAACATCAAAGATTAAAAAATATTATACATATTAATTCTATTTAACAGTAGTTTTGTCCATTTTTAAAATAGTTTAGCTCGATATACAGTCAATAACATAATATTTTTAAACAGGCTATCGGACAATACAGTGAATAAAAGACGTGATGACATAGAGTAGGGAAAATATGAATAAGAGCATACAACTTTTAAAGAGTAAAATTTACGAAATTTTTTTTAAAAAAAGTTGTACTAGGTTATCTCCCTTTAACTAATCAACTGCATGCTTTACACGATGATTGATAAAAGGCCTTCGTATAACGAAAAACAGAAGAAATATAAATGAGCCTTATCATTTAAAATAATGCGTATCGAAAACAAATGAGGAGATATGCATACAGAAGCATTAGACAGAAATACTCTGGATGAAGCTGTCCAACCCAAACGGTTTTGTGGGTCGCATATATATGTGTGAGTTCTTGCAAGGATGTGTGTGATGAATTCGATTTATCCCCTTCGTTTAAAATTTGGCTCTTTTGAGTTCAATTTTCAAATTCTCACGTTAAAAACTACAATTAATTTCACTCCTCGAGTCGCGGAAAGCCACTTATTCTCCCGAGCCCCATAAGAGAAATCAAGAGCATTCCACGATAAAATAGGGAAAATAATAATTTATTGAATTAAATGTATTTGAATGAAGTAGAATATAAAAAAATTGTCTTCTGTTTCAACACAATGCTGGGATAAAATTATTAGCGATCAAAAGACACCCAGACCTCAAACAGTTTGTCTGTACGCTTCTGGGCCAAATATATTGAGCTTATTGCAAACAGACTGGCTGCTGCTATTTTGCATGGTTTCCACGTCACATTCTTTTCCCCGCTTCTAGTAATGCACACCAGAGCGTCGCATTTCCTCCCCGCATCTAGTAATGCATATCCCCACTGGTTAGATATATGTTACATTGTGTGTCACCCACTCATGCAAGACGGCATATGTTGTTTTTAAAACAAGATCAAATTTGTAATTGCTTCTGGGCAAAAATATAGACGAAAAGTCGGGACAATATTTCATTCATTGTACTGAGATATTCACATAATAATGGGGAAAATATGTGATACGAACGATTTAAAATAGAATGTTTTTTTTGGTACATTTATGTACGATAAAAGTTTAAATTTTGTTCAGATGACCCAATTCTGTGGGTCACATGGTGACACTGGGTGGGAATGCATAATGGTGGTAAATGAAAGAAAAAAAAGTGTATTTTTGGCATCAAAAACTTGAACATTTCTTACGTTTCTGTTCCAAATAATTGAGGATATTTTCATTGAAAATATTTTGAAAATTCTAGATGGAGTGGATAATTTCGAACTATATATTACATCTTACCTACACTCATATACATATTCTTATGTATGTATGTATATTCAAGGCACTTATAAAAATATGTGGATAAAGCGTAAAGAGTGTAAATGAATAAGAAAATGGCATTGTTAAAGCGCTTAAAATGTCGTATTCAGGGGTGATAAAGAGCGCTTTTTTTATGCCACTGGTTGTAAGATGTCTCTTTCGATCGAAAAATACATTACTACACGAATTTCGAGCTTTTAACTGCGGAATTAGCAACATTTTTTCGGATAACTCTCTTTTTCTTTTGTAGTGCATAAACCCTCTGCTTGATCAAACATCCTCTCTCCCTGCTGACACTTGCTGTGTGAACTTTAACCCCGCATTTTCAGTCTATAAGCTGAAATCACAATTTCAGTTATTTTATATTCATTCTTTGTTTCCTTATATTCTTCGAATTTTCAAAAAAAATTTAATTTTTTTTTATTTAGTTTATTAATTTTTCATCGTTTGCTTTAATTATTTTAACGATCTTTATGTCAATAACTGAAGCATAATTCTCATTACATATGCGTTTACTTAATAAATATTATTAATTATATTTTTTTTATTTATTGCAATAACTCTGATATTTAATTTAAATGTGAGATTATAATAAATTTTCTTTAAAATTTGCATTCTTTATAGTAAAAATTATTCTCTAATTCTCACAAAAATGTCCTTTTTTTCATTTTCATTTAAATAAATTAATAGTATTTTTAGTAATTAGTTTTGAAAAAAAAATGTCTTAAAAAGCAATAAAAACCATTTTCACTCGTATGTTATTCAAATATCAGTTTTTAGTCTCTTAATTCCAAAATAATTTACTTTTCATCAATTATTTCCTCTGATGAAATTAAATTTAAGATAAGTCCATGAGATAAGTTTATTAAGTGGTTCATAAGCTAAACTTAAATTAGTTTCGGAGTATTAAATGCGGAGTTGAATTCAATAAATAAACATCAACTGTTTACGTCAAATAATTTTGTCAATAAAACTTATTAATATTTGTCTTAAAATTTTAAGGATGGTTTTCTAGACATATGATGCAGAATACACCTTTATTTATTCAAATACTTCATTTTCCCTTGAACTATTAAAATTTTTATTTCACTCAAAGGTTCTTAACTTCACTGATTACTTTTCTTTATTTCCGAAAGAAAGAAACAAATAGCGATGTTGTGGAAATAACAGAGGAAAATAAAGAGCTTCGCCTTGTATTGATGATAAAATTCGACTTCCAAGTTATGAAAGAAATGTTATGTTTGTTTGACTTCTGTTGAACAGTATGAGATGTTTGCTTTCTATGAATAGAGGAAAGAAAATATATTTGTTTATGAATTCGTCATCACAGTAAATGGTTTGGGTGAAAGGTAGCTTGAAATAGGAAACTATTGGACAAATTATACTTTGGAATATATTGTACTTGGATGTAATATTTTTTAAATCCCAAGCATTAAATTTTATGAAATGACTTAAAACGATAAAGAAAATTAAGTAATCGAACTTTCAAGCAGTTAATAAAATGTAAGAATAATATAGAATTTAAGAACTTATATTGTTTCCTAATTTTATACTATAACCAACATGGTAAGAAATATTTTTAACTTTAAAAATAAAAAAATAAAAAATATTTATTTTTAATTTTGGGAGAAAAGCATCTTAAAACCTTTGGATTGTTATAAACATCGTAGTATATTTATTCACAATTCCCTCTACCAAGCACAATGAAATTTATTTAAACTTAAGTATCTCATTTGCAGCATTAATATTAAAAAATTATATGTAGAATAATTCAAGTAAATATATTTAAATGTCATCGATAGTTAAAAGATTGTCACTTAACAATAATTTCATTAACATTAGATTGATTCAAATAAGTCATCAAAGAAAAGTACAATGTTGCTAACAAAAAAAAGTATAAAAGATGAAACTTGTATACTGAATAAAAAAAATTTTAGGATGATTTAATAATTTCAATACTTTTATAAGCATATTAAAATTGTAATTATGTAGTCTAAAAAGATAAATAAATGCAGATAAAAAGTTATCTGTGAGTCTTAATCACACATTCAGAATCTGAAGAACAATGTAATGAATTTAAAGGGGTCACTTAGTGATATTATTTAGCCGAGTAGAAGTCGACTTTGAGCCTCATGCGGTCGCGTTTTTCTATAAATGTTTGTCTTAAAACACTGCTTCAAAGTTTGTTGACTTGCGTTGCGTTAAAGATTCGCTAATGACATCATATCAATTGCGCTCCGCCTGCAAGATATTTTCAAAAATAGGCGCAGCGTAATTCAACCATGGTAGTACAAAATATATGAGCAATTTTAACTTAATTATTATTTTAAAACTTAAGCAAATTTTCCATATCAGCAAAATACGTAATAGGAAAGATTCACATGCTAGATAGAGATCCTATTTCAGGGGTGGGAACGGCTGGGAGCATTGTAGAGTCTTCCATTCTTATTCCTTTAAATTCTATTTCACTTACATACCACTATCCTAACTCATTTCATTATACTTACTATCTCCATCTAATTTTCTTGATCACATTTCGTTTGGTTGGAAAATAGTTGGAACTTTATGCAATTCAAATTACAATATATCTCCAAGGTTAGAGAATAGAAAACAGCGAATAACCTAACGTAGCAATTTCACACAACATTTTCCCTATCCCGGTTATGTAAAATATGACCTAGTTAAATGAACTTTTTTTAAAGCATTGGATGGTCGTACAGTCCCCAATTTTTTTTGTGCATTTATTTCATTATTTTGATTACTTTAATGTGAGTGTTTTAAAAAACTTCATTTTCTTAAAAATTGTATGAGATGTAACACGTGATAAGTTTCACAATTGCAAAATTGATTGTACCTTTTAATTCGTATTTTTTTTAAATAACATTTTTGACAGTTTCTCATTGAAATAATAAGAATAACACAACAAATACTCAGAAAATGGGTATCTGAACAATCAGCAAATGTTTCATAAATGTTCCCTAAACCTGATCCTTTTTAACGATACGAATTTAGGGAAATTGCAACTTTAAGTGATCACCTTAAGCACTGCACAGATTAATAGAAATACTTTTGATTATAAACTGAATCCATTTTATTTAATGCTTAAACGTTTCAATCTAGAAGTAGTAATTTATTAATTAATGTTTTAATATATTATGGTGCATTTGGTATGTTTATTGTAACGTTTTGTAAATTTTTTCTCGGTTACTATCTTTCGAAATCTGGTAATCAGGAAAAATATTTTAATGTTTTTACTTCCACTATCGAGATCCACATCTACAGAACATCAACATAACCTTCTGAATACAAACCCATATCAATTCCAATACATTTTTATGAAACCCGATTGGATCTACATCACCCATTTTTACCCAAGCCCTTTAGGGATGACAGATTGCCTTTGTCCAAACTTTCCCTATCACGATACGAAATATTTGCTCTGAATTTATTCACACTTCGTTCCACGCCAAACCATTACACACGCACAACTCTACACGAAACGACTTACACCACTACAACCTATACCATCGAGTCTATTGGAGATAGATTTTTATTGCTCAGCAATTTAAAGATGTGTGCTCCTTCCCTGTTGTGGTGCTATGCTCTCTTCTTTCGTTTCGCCCGAGGTTTTTCCTCTTCCGAGTGATACTTTATGGAGAAGATAGTGAGGACCATTTGCAAAGAAACACGTTTATTTTTTATGTTTATTTATTCTTCCTTTACCGTTTTGTCCCGCGAATCGCCTGCTTTTGTTTGCGCTAAATGCGTTCCTGGGGAAGGGGTTGGATTTTTCTTACTCTGCTTCTTCCCTCCCCTTGCGTCCTCAAAGAAGTGAAATGCTTTGAAAACCATTGTGTTTTGTATGTGGATGCAATCGTTTTTAATACAAGTTGCACTTTTCTGCACGGAGGTATCAGATTGAGATTTGAATATCTTGCTCTTTTTTTTTGTTTTTGTTTTCTTTTATTTTCTTTCGTTCTGAGAAAGCGAAACTGGAATTGTTTTGTTGGGGGTGGCTTAGAATACGTTTTCAGTTTGGAGGATGAAGTTAATTTTAGAATTTTGAGATTTTCGTTTGGATGCAATCTTGTGTCAGACAGATATTCTATTAAAAATGGAATAAGCTATGTGTGTGTATCTTTAATCAGTATTAATATTAATGGGTTTGAGTTTGTATAAATAGAAACCAATACAATTATATTAAAGGTTTTAAAAAATTTCTTTTTATTTCCTAAACCTAATTAGCAACGAAAATATTATTATGAACTAAGGTAAATATTTTCTTATTCTCCTTCCTCTCTATTTGTTTTTAATCGGATATCCCACAATATTTTGTCTCTAAAGCAATTATTTATTTGAAATCTAAATACTCTGTAATCTTTAAGCTGTTTTTGTTGTAAGGGGGAGAAAGATCTTAGGATTGTATGGTGATTGAGATCAGTGAGGAATTAGAGAGAGTCTCTTTGTTGGAGGATTAAGTTAAATTTGAATGTTGTGCTTCATTTGAATGTTATTATGGATTTAATACTTATTTCTATAAATATTAATTTTCAAATTACGAAGTATTTATCACATTAAATATAAAAATTTTAAGAAGATAAATCAGTAAAATAATACATATTAAAATCTTATTATAATCGTGTGCATATATAACAAAAATATTCTTCAAGTTGCATTGGAGAATAACTGGTAGGCTAAACGCGTAGATTTAAATTGCTAAAAAAGATAATTTTACTCAGTAGAAATTAAGATTGCATTTTATACATTACTGGAGAAAATTATATTACTTACATATTTAAACTTTTGATAAAATTTCCATGTAAATTCGGGATATTAAATTTTCTTAAATTTTCAATTTAACACAAAATAATTAACTGCTTCGCAGAAAAAGATTTCGTTTTTCAGACACTGACTTTTTTGGCCTTTTTTTTCGTGACTGAACATAAGCAAGGATTGTTACTATTGCTTACTGCTTAAGTAGGTAGCGAAAGGTTGCCGATTATGAAAGACAAAGACATTTTAATGAATGTTCGTAGCTCAAAAGATTCCAATCGATGTACATTCTTTAAGCAACATAATAATTCATGACCCCCACTACGTCAGAAATACGGAACATCAAAAGTATGCGCATTCGAATGGCGAAATAAATAAAACGATTGATGATATCAAACAGTTTAACAATTTGAAGCTGTAAAAGACAATGCAGGAAAGATTTTTTTTTAAAAAAAAGCAATATTTTTTTTTCTGAATTTATAATATATATATATATTGTTTTTGATACTTTGGTTTCGCTTTTAACATCTTTACATTATTTTAATAGTTTGTTGATGGAGATAGTGTGGTCAATAATTCTTGAACATCCCAGCTCAACTGTCTAAAGCCTGTTACAACAGTAAATATATATTTTTCTGTCTTTTTTCCTTTTTCCCCAATTTGTTTTTCAAAATAATTTCAATAACTAGCCATACAATGGGCTATTGTATTAGTTAGCTTACCAGATCACATCTCAATTTTTTTATCGTTTTCTTCAATTTTAATTACATTTAACTTAAATGTAATCAATTTTCTAATTTCTAATTTCCTTTAATTTTAATTACATGTAACTGATATAATATACAATTTAATAGTTTATCGCTTGCTATAATGTTCATCACATTTAGCTTAAATATAATTAATTTAATAATTCAACATTTCTTTTAATCTTAATATTGGGCAAATTTACTATTGTCCATTTCTCGATATTTCATCGTTTACTTTAATTCTTATATTTAATTGAGTAAAATAATAATAAAAAAAGCCTACTTTGGATGAGTAATTGTATTCTTTGCAAGACTTTGCATTGAATGTTTTCATATTTGTTAATTTTTTGCGTTAATGTTTTTTTTTAATTGTATATAATTTTTTTTCACAGTTTAATAGGAACAATATCATTCGTTTTTCTTCCGCAATTTTTCTGTTTATAGTTTTTATGGTTTGGATTATGATTTATTTCTTACTTAAGTTATATATATAACACATCAATCAATAACTCCCGAGACTAACCCAGAGATGGCGCTCGTAGTAAACCAGTAACCAGGTCTTTCTAGAGTACGAACCTTTGCTTGAAACGTGTCAAAATTTTAAGTCGATCGGACCAGAAACAGCTGAGTTATCGAGGTTGGAGTAAAGTCGTTTTGTAGTTTGTTTAAAAAATGGAAAGACCCGAGTTTCGTGTTCTGATAAAACATTGTTTTTTAATGGGTAAAAACACCGAGCAAGCGAAACAATGGATTGAAAAATGTTACCCGGACTCTTGTCCATCAAAAGCAACGATTTGTCGGTGGTTTGCCGAGTTTAAACGTGGTCGTACCGACACAAATGACGCGGAACGCTCGGGTAGACCTGTGGAAGCCGTTACACCGGAAAATGTGAGTGAAGTGACAAAAATTATAATGAAAGATCGTAAAGTGAAGCTCCGTGAGATTGCTGAGATGACACAGATATCATATGGAAGTGTATTTACTATCCTTCATGAAAAATTGAGCATGAAAAAGGTTTTTTCTAAGTGGGTGCCGCGATTGCTTTCGATGGAACAAAAACAGCAACGAGTCGATGATTCAGAAAGCTGTTTTTCGCTATTTACTCGCAACAAAAAAGATTTCTTGCGAAAAAAAGAAAAGAAAAAAAAAAAAAAAATTTGGAAAAGCGTTGGAACGATTGTATCATCCTAAAAGGTGATTAACAAAAGGTGTTATGTTGATGAATAAAAAAATTTTTGCAAAAAAAATGTTGTTTTCAATGTTAGTCTCGGGACATATTGATCCATGTGTTATATATATATAACTTAACATTTTTGCCTCTGCCGATATGGGAGAACGTAGCGAGACATCAAGGAATGCGAATGGAGTCTCCAGCGTGGATCGGAGCATGCGGAGGTCCCTGCATTCGCAGAACAAAGCAGAGTCTCTTGTAAGGGCACCGTTCAATTGACGTGGCAGTGCGTGTGAGGACATGATGGTGTTCACATTGCAAAATTCTATGATTTCGGAGCAGTGAGGCGTTCGTTATCCGATTTCTGACAGTGGTTAGTAGTAAACCGGTTGCTATTCATCGCCGGATGGTGACCGTATACGGGGAAAACTTTGTATCCGAAAGTCAGTGAGAAAATGGAGTATCTGTTTTCGTGCCGGCCATGAGAGTTTGGTTGATGACCTGAGACCAAATCAAGCAAACACACTCTTTGTTTGGTCCCCTGAAAAAACATTTGAAAGGGAAGCGCGTCAACTCGGATGACGAACTCAAGGATGTTGTAAAGAACTGGGTCTCGTCACCGCCACAAGAATTCTCGAAGAAGGATTCCTTTGGCTCGTTAATCAATGGGATCGTTATGTTCATACCTATGGTGTATACATTTAATAAGGTTTTCATTTATACTCACAGTGTCGTTTCATACCTTTTCATTTGAACACCCCTTGTGTTCGTATATACATATAAAGAGGGAGAGTAAGTGAAATGTTTGTAACTAAAAAGCGTAACTGTTTGGGAAATCGAATCAGTGAAATTTGACGTTATTCTAAATTTTAGGTTTTTTGTTTCGCATGACAAGTTTAATGCAATCGCTTACCTTCAAAACAATTATTTTCAAAATAGTCCACTACAAATCTAGAATTGCTGACCGCAACACCTTTTTCTGTTGAGGAGAACCGATTGTAAGGACTGAGACGGCATTCACTGAGCTGGTAATTGAATTCAGCAGAAAGACATTTGAATTGCTTGTGATTGAGGCAGGCATCTTGACACTCTTCTTTCGTGTTGGCTTCAACCAAAATCTTCTCGTGATCAATTCCAACTAACTCCTTGTTACGAATGCGTTCAAACGACCAATCTTTGCTGCATTGAGTACCTGAAAACAATAAGAAAATTTCTTAATAACTATATAAACGAAAAGCTTTTATTAAATGTAAAATATTATTCACATGTTATATCATGGAAAGCAACTATATTACTCTTTAAAATGGTAAACTACAGAAAAATAGAAAATATTTAGGTTTTTAACGATTTAACTCCTATATCGGATATCATTCAAATTTAATTTAATCGCATACTTTAAGCATCTGAAATGCAAATTAAATAAGAATATTAAAATGATACCTTGGGAAATACTTTGAGTTTTCTCCTTGATTCTTTGGTATTTGCTTATCCAATACTGACCCTTTATTGAAAGAGCTATTATTCCATTTCAGAATAATAGAAAATTACTAAATTTTAAACAATAAGTATCTAAGAGAAATTCCGTTTTTAGGTCTTATATAATTTACACAAGGAAGTTGCTAGAAACAGATGTATGGGTATGGCCGAAAGATGCATGGCTATATTAAGTGAAAAGAAAAAATTGAAAACGAGTCTTTACATTAATATATTGAATGTAATCCATATTTTGCAAATTTACTCAACGTATGCTTTCCTTATATATCCATTGCAAATGCATGTCGTCTAATACAAGTCAGCTACTTTTTAAATAATGTAATGGATAGTTGATGGATGTTTATTGTTTAATTGAGAAAAAAGAAGAAAAAAAAACTCTGATGCTAACAATTTATAAATATGAGTAATTTGAAGTTACTTGTATTATGTCTTTCGATGAATTAAGAAATTGCGGTAAATTACTAAAAGCATGATGAGATATCTATGAAGGATTTCAAGCTATTTTTTTAGATAAGTTGAAAAATCAGTGCAAATTACTTGAAACTTCATCAAAAACGCATCAATAATTTTTTAAATTATTTCATTTTAGGTGAGATAGAAAATCGTTATAATCTACTTAAAAACACAGCCCACAATAATATGCAATATAATAAAGACGCAGCAAAGAGAACTGAATTAAATAATTTTGAATATTTTGCAATCCTTAAAAAATTATGTTTTTGCGTTATATATTAATTAAAAAAGTAGCCATCTTTTAATTTGAATTGATTGACAACAATAACTAATAGAACGAGAATATTAAGAGTACTCGTGCAATGCATTGACATATATTTAATTATAAAATTTTGTAAACACAATATAAGTATTTAAATTACACCAAATTCTTAAATGTAGTTGGTTTTATTTAATATTATTTCCTGATGAATAAAAAACGAGTAAAAGGAATTAATGTTAGTAAAAGGTAAGTATCGTGAACACTTTGTTTATAGTTCTATAAATGATCTATATTTAGTTCTAAAATAAAACGGTTATATTGTTTAGTACTGATCATTAATGTATACGAATGGCAAACAGTTAAATTCTGTGATTATTGATTCTGAAATAATGTAATTTAAGAAAAATCGAGATTATTGATATTAATTTTAAAAGATATTTGAGTTATCAAGAATTTTAATTCTAACTTTAAACATATTTTTAACTAATGATGAGAGTGGTTACAAAGTATAATTTTGCATTTTTATTTCATAAAAATTTTACTGTATGGAGCAATTAAATCATGATTAAACTTTTCTATTTTACTTTCCTCTTATTCTTAATATTTTGTTTTTATTACTTTATGTAATCATGAATGAAATTAACGTTTTTTTTTTAAAAAATTAAAATACCGAAAATTGATTTGTAATAAATTTATAAATTTAAGATAAGTCATCATTTCAATCAATATTTTAAATGTGTAAAGATAATTACAAAAAGAACGCTTAAATATTTGTGCGTCAAATCCTTTTTAGGAATACATTATAAATTTATTATACTTAAAATATTTTCATCATGATGTGGGATTTTTTTATTAGAAAAGTAGCAACTAATGGCTTTACATTGAAAAGTACTTTTTCAAATAAAATAGCTTTCGTTTTATAGTGAATGTTTGCTTAAAATTAGAAAAAGGCTATAAAACGGATTAAAAATTATTTTTAAAAAATTTAATAGGTTAAACACAAAAGATAAATGAATTTATAAGACATAAAATTATCAATAAAAATTTCATGCACACATAGACGGATGTAATAGATTGCCTTTAAGCTATGAAGATAAAGATCATGGTTCAAAGTAGAAAAAAATGTTAAATTCAATTACCAGAACTAATTTTATCACCATGTGTAAATTCGTTATTTTATGCATTTTTTCTTTCCAAATATATTCAGAACGCAGTGTTCTTTTACTACAGAAGTTATAAAAAACCGTTTTCTCCGTTAGTTGAAAAATTAAATTTCAGCCTGCCTTTAATGTAATAATAAACACTTTATGGTCTACAACCATAGCATGAAAGCACCGCTGAAAGAAGACTTAAATTGATTTAGTGTGGATTTACTTTGAAGTATTATAAAGTGAAGAAATAATTGTGAAGGTTAGCAGAAACAAAAAAGAGAGGTATCTACACATCAAATTTAATTAAATATAATTTAATATTTTCAAAGGTTCTGGTGAAGCTTTTAAATAAGACATTCGCAACTTGAAAAAAATTGAAAGTACTGCTGTGGATTTTTCTTAAGGAATTGGCAAAGAAGTTATGTGTAATCTTTTGAATAAAATTTAATTAAGAAATATTACAATTCCACTCAAGTTACCTAATTGTATTTTGTAAATTTTTTTAAAATTTTATCAGTGTAAACTGATAAATCAGAAAAGAATAACTCGACTCATTTAACTGATATTAAAGACCGTAAGAAAGTAGCTTAAAGAAGAAATAAAACACAGGTTTTTAAATGGTATAGGGTAATTTATATATCTTATTTTATTCCATTTGATTACAGTTACATTAAATCTATATAGTGAAATATTGAGGAGAAAATTTATAAAAACATAATATAAAAAGAATACTATAAATTAGTATTAATGTGATTTTTTAATGTATCTCGTAATCTTGAACAGTGTTCAAATAACAATGCTGAGACATCCACCTTCTTTCTATGTTATAGTATATGGAGGATTTTTAACATAATTTGATTTAATATGGAATAGCTCATATTATAGTGCAGAATGAGTTCTTTTGGGGAAACAAAGATTTTATTCCTTCACTTTTGCCTAATGAATTAACTCTATTCTTTAAATTGTACATGATTGACCTATTTAAACAGTGCATGATATATTTTTCTTCATGGAAGCAAAAGTAAAAGTAGAACAAAAAGCAATTGTTATAAAAGTAAAGCTTAAAATTATTTAAATTAAAGTCACATGACATTTGCAACTTAAATCGTTAGAAAATTCAAAAGATCATAACGTAAATTACAATGTTATTTATAGATTTTTAGTTTTATGAAAGAATGATAAAAATATTTATTGGAATGCTACATTCTTTTGAATTGTCATAATTCTAAATAGTGGTGTTTAATCAAAAAATTAAGAGAATAAATAAATAAAAAAAATTCACAGACATTTATATTTTGATTTTATTCAAGGAACTGAAGATATATTCATGCCAAATTAAAAATATTTAATTTGTTTTTGTTAGAATAATATTGAAAAAAGTAACATTTCATTCACTCGTAAAAAAAAAGAATATTCAGCAGAAAATTTATTTATATCCTCTTTTACAGTAACAGACTTAATATGAGCTAAGACATAGGTAAATGATAATTCTAGTTTCTGGGTTATTTTTGTGTCCATTTAATAAATTTATTTTTTGCCTGAAGCAGGCATTTTTTTATAAGTGAACAATGATTGAAAATCTAGAAATGCAATTAATAGCCTTTTGGATATTAATTGGTAAAACGTAATTTTATTAAGAGATTGAATTTTTTTTAATGATCTGTTAAACATCTGTGAATTGATTTGTTTTTAAAAACTAAGTAATTGTATGTTGACGTATTAATATAGATTTAAATATATCATTACTAATTTATTCACAAAATAGTATCTCTATTTAATTATTAAAAATATGTAAGTTGATAATAAAATAAGGATAGAAAATCATAGTCCATTGATAAATATTTCTTAAAATTAGATAATTCAATTATAATATTTGTTTCACATATAGCTTTACAAAAAATGGGTACGTTTTTTTCTTGGAATTAATCACATTCCTTCTAGGCTAATTTTAATCAATATATGCATGTTATCGAAAAGCTTTTGTGATAATTCTTTTCATTATTTTATCCTAAAGACTATTGCAGTCAAAAATTATTGTAATAAAAAGACAAACAAATATTGGCTAATTAATTACTAGCAGGGTCCTTTAGTGGTATATCTTTAAAATGCTGATCAATATTATTTTTAAAATAAATATGTTTTTTTCTTTTAAAATTAATATGATTAAAAGGGGAAAAACATTTATTTTCGTATGCAATACGTTAAATTAAAATTAATATGTAATACCTTAATTAATTTAATTTTTCCTTTTGCAATACCCTAATTAATATAAAACTTCATAAGGTATTGTATAAATTTTTTAGAGCTTTAATAAGATCATCTAAGTCAATAGAATTAAAAAGATTTTCAAAGATATAAGTAGCACATAAATTTGTTTTTTCGTTATAAATATAACAGTATCAACACTATATTTAATAGCCGTACTCTCCAACTTATATATATATATATATATATATATATATATATATATATATATATAT
>BMAW01016513.1:313978-367863 GCA_019974015.1 Nephila pilipes
CTAAGGCAGAATCGAGGCTCGTGAAATATCATCATGAGCAGCATGTCCTGCGTGGAAAGGAGAATCATCAGCAATGGAAGCCTGTGTAGCAGCTGAGAGTAGCCTTCAACTGGACGCCCTGGTGTGTGGAGGAGGTGCTTGGGACAGTGGATCCGAGATACACATTACACAGTCAGGTTAGACGCTCCGACAAAACCAGTCATGAAAAAGTCGGCCACATCTGATGCGCAATACACCACTGCTCAATCGTCAGCGCCATCCGTTGCATGGTAGCACCTAGCCCCCTGTTTCTTCTGAACCTACTGGGCGCTCTGAATGACATTTTGGGATCGGGCGCCCATTACGTGGAACGCTTGAAAACCCACCCATCGAACGCCTCCTTTGCACGCATGGCGAAACGGAAACTGGACGCTTAAGCGAAATCGGAACCAGCTCATAGCTGAAAAGAATCCGTCAACATCTCAGCAGTGATGTGACAACTCGTGTTCGTGATGAAGACTAGAGTGAACGCGCCGCCCCTCTTCAATCCCGTGTCCCTTTGTAGCTTTACACGTCTCAATAGCTTAGGATTTATGGGGCACCATCGTCCCATAACACACAGACCCAGTATCCAACCCAGTACTGATTCAGACCACGACATCCCGCTAAAACAATAGGTAAGTCAGTCAATCACGGAACGACCCTGTACCATCAACGAAGATCAGAAGTCCTGACAATGGGCAAAGATATGTACAAGAATGTCCCCGCACCGTGGTGCCATCAACCTTGGTCTGCCCGATCCCAGACGGTATTCAACCGAGAAGCATGCTAACTGGGATGATTTGGGATCTGTGAACTGGGCACAATAACGAGGCCTGGAAATGAATTAGAGGCAAGGTCATGTGTAGAACATAGAACGAAAAATGCTCTCAAGATCATACAGAACTCAGTACCCCAATGCCGTGACCGTGCACTGGCGCCAGTATGGATAGGGGGTTCAGTATAAACTGAAATGTAGCCTCAAACAAATGACCTGATTCTCTCAACTTCATCGAACAAAGAAATCATCACGCAGCAAACCCCGCTCATCTTTGACTATCCCTCGATTTAACCAATCTCGTCCATGAGCGTATACATATATTATTAGCTATTACATACATATATACATATATATATATATATATATATATATATATATATATATATATATACCAGTTAACGTCCGAGATTTGTCGCCAATAGCTCTCTTGTTACTTTTAAGTGTGAGGTTACGATGTTGGAAACAATCATTCATTCAATTAAACCAAGAGGCACACGAAAAGTTTCAATAATTCTTTTAATTGAACTCCCTTTTTCATACATATTTAGACTAAAGTTGTTCAAATTATCTTACGATTCAAATATATGTTCTTAAGCTTAGCTATACTATAAAGAATCAGTCATTTATCATAAGTAGTAATTTAGCTTAAACTTATTTTATTGATGAGAATATATCTCCTCTATGCTGTTTTTTCTGGTTAACTTGCACATTCTTTTAGGTGTTTGTGTTGTTAAGTTAACTGATTAGTAGATAAAAAAATATTTAAAATATAAAATTATAATTTCTTAATTAAATTTTAAAATTGTATAAAAACTTTTTGCTCTATTTGGAATTGATTTTCCTACCTATATTCAATTTTTCTTCATCTAAAACATATTATAAATTTTAAAATTATTCTCATACTGATGATGAAATATTGTTTTAAAAAATCTGTTTTTGGTTTTATGTATCTTCCATAAATTCTGCATTAAAATATGAAATATATTAGAATAAAAAGAAAATATTATGAGTGATAGCTTTTTTAAAAGACAAAATAATAATAATATGAATAATTAATATTAATGAAACTTTTGGAATACAATAATTTATGATGAAACATGTGGTTATTATTCCATCATTAGTAATAATTAGAAATCTCGTTACTAGTTCCACAGATGTGATTATTTAAATTGTTGAAAATATATTAAACCTAGTTAACATAATATTATTCGGTGTCACTACGCAACTAAACACTCGACTGATAGATTACAATTAAAACATTCTATACTTATATTTCTTTTATATATTTCGGACAAATTAGCGTAAATCATGAGAAATATTAGAATATTTAAATTTAAAAAATGGAAAGAGATGAAAACTTAGCGTTTCCACTCTTTGTTTATGCTAAGAAAATGCTCTCCACAAATAGCCCAGTTGCATAAATGCTCCCGTCTACCGGACATTTTGAATTCGTGAACGTAATGTTAATCCTATGCAATTACTACTACAGTCTAAAATATTTGCTATTTTATATAATTTAATGAAAGAAAGTACATGCGAAAATTCCAAAAATAATTATGATTTCTGCGGAATTACATTTTTCTTCCGATCCTTAAAATTATTTTAGCCCTATTTCATCCATTCGTTTGTGGGTTTTGCAGTCCTTAAAAAAAAATTTAAAATACCTTAGGAAATCGAGGGAAAATTGTAATTCCATAGAAACCAACATTATTTATTTTGTCTTTCGTTTGCACTTTTTTGTTTTCAAATAGATAAAATTCAAGGATTTGAGGATGGTATAGTAGAAATTCCAAAGTAAGAACACTACGTTCACGAAATCAAAATAGCCGGCAGATGTGAACTTTTTAATTGAATATGTACTTTGTTATACAGCGTTTCTTAGATGGAAATCAAGAACAAATTCTGAGGTTTTTGAATAACATTTTAATTATATTTTAGTAGCCTTTTCATTATTCAAATTATCATAAAAAATTATTTTGTTGGAATGTTACAAACGTCTGCACGTTATCAATACACATTCGATTGCTGGACGGTGTTTATAGAATCGAGAAGAAACAATGGCAGTCAACATTTGTGCTTATCACCTCAAAATAACTCATTTGACTAATTATGAAGGTACTGAATGAAGTGATATAAAAGCAACGAGGAACATATCGAATTCGTAAAAATATCAGAGATGGGTATTCTATTAGAAGAAAGTTTAATTATCTTGGATTAAAAACAAAATATTCTAACTAAATCAATAAATGTTACAAGAAACTATATGAAAATTCCACATGAAAAAAAAAAAAGAATTGTAAATAAGGAAATCGGATTGGGTGGGTGATTAGAGAAATGTTACTGAAATACGAATTTTGATACACTGACAATATCTCATTTAATTCTTATATATATATATATATATATATATGTTTTGCTTAGGTAATTCATTATTTACTGAGTGTTCCCAAATTTTGTAATATAAATAAACTACATTATTTTTCTTGAAATATGATTTTAAATATTCGTCTAGTAAAATGAAGTGAAAACAATAAATGCTCTAGATGTGTAGCAGATAGAAATAATTAGTTATGCGAATATAAAATTTCAGATATAGAAAAAATATTCAATTTAAATCAAGAAAATTAGTAGCAGTGTCTATCGTGTTTAGAATTTAAAATAAAAAGATTAAACAAAAATTTCGAAAATCAGAAATGTGAAGAAAATATAAATTTTATGCAGTGAAAAGTAATCCACTTTGAAGGAAAATCTTTAAATTCATGAATGATAACAAATTATATAAAAGAGAAAGAATAGACGAATATTGGATTAAACTTGAAAACTCATTGTCATAGAATTAGTTTCCTCTGGATTTATCAAAATGTTTTTTGTATGGAAGAATATAAAATTTTACATCGAAGAATGTCCTTTAATTATTGATTTTTTAAATTTTTTTTCAATGAAACAAAAGTATATTAAGTTTTTATTTATTTTTCCATACGAATTAGAATAATTTAAAAGTGCATTTGTGAATTTCCCTAATTAAAACATTTCTCTCTCGGTTTGAATCAATGAAAGCCCTTCATTAAAATAAAAAAAATATGACCAAAATTTAAATTTCTTAAATACACGGTAAACATTTTTAATTATTTTATATGATGCTCATATTCATCAATAAAAGAAGCATGCTATTTATCACTTAAGGAACCTCTTCCCCCCACACCGTTTCACTTAAGACAAAGAGAAATTGAATCGATTTTAATCTTTTCAGACCGGGAAAGCAAATAATAGAAGGATTTTCATTTCAAAGTGTAACACACCAAACAATTCAGATTTTCAATGGAAGCTTTCTCTTTAAATTCCTTTTAAAGGGAGGTTGGAAACATGAGAATTAGCCCATTGTTGAAAACTTTGTTAAAACGAGGGGAAAGGAAGGAGAAGGTAAAGTTTTAAACTCTCTTCAACCCTACCTGGATTCTTTTTATCTCGATAAAATCTTCAGAATGTTACCTGGTCTTCTCTCTGCTTCTTTTGTTTGCTGCTCTGAAGCAAACCCTATTCCCATTACCTTTCCCTCCTCCATCATTTTCGCCACAAATTTCAATTTGAAACCATCTACATCGGATTTGAGATAACACCCGATGCATCAAATACTTTTAAAAGTTTTCCCGAAGAAGAAAAAAGGAAGACAAGAGTATGAAGAGGGAAAAAATTATGTTGCGAACATGGCTTTCACCAAAACACAATAATAATTAAATTTTATTACTCCTTTTCGTCGTGATGGCGAAAGGCGTTGGCAGTCGTCTTTTGTATGGTACCGGATACACCTTCGTGAAAGAAAAAGATGAAAGAGTTGTATATCAGCAGATTTTCCTCTTCATCAATGATAGTGATTGAACTCTTTTTTAAAAATGCACTTGTTATTGAAAAATGACATATTTGTTTGGCAATTTTAAGCATTATAGTGAAGTGCGGTTACGGTGTACTCAATATTTTACTTGTTCCTATATTATAAGTAATGGAGTTAAAGGGAAATAATATACATTCATATGAATGAAAATTGAAAGTGTTTCTTTTATTGTTTAGAAATAATCTAAAGTGAAAATTGGTAAATCACTTCATATTCTTTAAAAAACTTTGTTATCTATTCTTGTTGTGAGATATAGAATATATATCCTTTTGGGGCATAATAAGAGAAAATAAAAAGAAATAATACAAATTAACTTCTGAACTTAGTTTGATATTTTGATCGTTTTAAATAAGTTTGATATTTATATCGTTTTAAATAGAGAATTGCTAAAATTGTTATCGATTCTGCTTGTTTTTAGAATGTAGTTTTTCTTTTTTTTGCAAATGTCATATAATTTATCTTTGATAACAGTTTTGATTTTTCAACTTATAAACACAAAACTTGTTCTAAATTTACAGCTATTCTTAAATCTAATTAAATAATCGAAACATTCAAGAGACTCCAATTGAAAATACGTAAGAGAATAACAACACAATTTATCAGCTGTCAAAATAGGATATCTAAGATCTCTATCTTTATCTCGAATCCGTATTTTAACTCAACTAATCCTAGATTATATTCTAATAATAAAGTCTTGACATACCAAATCACTCTTTCCGTTTCCCACACTTCTTGTTTATCGTCAGAATAGTTCTTATTATTCTAATTAAGAATCACTTTAATCAACACATGTATTAGCTTTTCGTTATCCTATGCATCCCTTCTCTTTCATTTCTATTTTATTCCGTTTATATATCCCTTTGTCTCTAATTCAATTCACTATACTTCTTATTTTCATACAATTTACCCAATAAATACTTCTTATTTTTAGTTTTGGTTGGGAAAAAATCGTAAATGGGTGCAATTCAATTCGATAAAAGTCCCCGAGATTTTTTGAAGAGAAAATAGCAAATGGACCAACGTCACAAAACAACAATGATTTGGCGGTGGACCTCATAATTGTGAAAAATGATCAAGGGACGAAGACTCTGCCAGAATTAACATTCCACTCTTCTTCTAGACGTCAGGCCTGAGTAGGATAATTAAACAAGCCTTAACGCCAGCTACTTTAATGATGTAGAAGCACAGGAATCGTGCCCAATGGTCTACGAACCAGTCTATTGAGGATCATGAAACATTTAGGATTATATTCACGGTTTAGCCTCATAGTGTAAGAAAATCTTTAAAAATGTGTTTGATCTGATTCGAAGTCGAATGATTTAAAATCATATCTTGGTTGACGAACAACTGTATTTATCAACTAAACGATTTACCAACAAGACTTTAAGACAAATGTTGCTTTGGTTCAGGAAATATACTTCGATTTACGTAAAGTCCACATGAAACGCTCAGTTGTGTTTTCTCTAGCACACGCACTACGAAACATTTCCAAGTGTACTGTTAAACGTATTAAGTTTCCTACTTTTCTACTGAAATCTTGACTATCGCTTATAATTGCACAAAAAAATTCATTCAAAAGAGTTGAAAAGAAAATATTTGGTAATGCAAAGACTTTTAGATTTGACGGTGTTGTTTTAAATACATTGTAAGAGTCTCTTTAATATAAGTCGAGATTTGTATAGTATTTATAAGACAAATCCAGAAATAACGATTTGTTATGTAAGTATTGCAATCACAGAAGCTAGTAATCATATTGATTAATACTAAGCCAAGAAAGTGACGATTGATACAAATTTATAAAATATAAAATTTTCTTAATTGCTCACATTAGTCAGTGAAACGAATTTCCAGTGCAATCAGCCAAGTGGATTTTGATCCATTTTGGTCTTAAGCCATCTCGGGGACTGCACTAGCGTAATTTTATCTCATTATTAAATATCCCTATAGCAGAAATATCAATCATAACGATTACTGTTTAATGAAATCATATAGTGTGGTATAATGAAAATATTAAATTAAGGAATCGACATGCTTGGAAGTTTCAGGAATATTTGCAGTTATAAGAAGAGACAATGTTTCCAGGTAATGGTATAGAAAGAATCACTCGATTCGATTTTGCTGCTCATTTGCGCTTGCATGTAGCTCGATGTTGTTTTGTGTGTGCGCGTGTCTTACCTCTAGGTTTTCTATGTTTCCGTTCATATGTTCGTTCGTAAGATATTCCTCAATGGAAGTATTTCACTCACATTTCCCAAAAGAATTGAAATTCTTCCAAAGACACATCTACTACACCACAATACAAGCTTTCAACGATGATATTTCAAACTATGTTACATTTAATTAGAAAAGAGTTGATTACTTCTTGCTGTACATAATCAGCATTAGATATTATTGGTATACTTCTGACGTTATTGTCAATTTAATTCAATTTACAATATATTTAAAAGTCGCATAAGATTAAATAGCTTATTCTAAATAATCCACACACAAGTTCACACTGTTGCTTCTAAACATGTGATTATCAATATTACAGAGCTCCATAATCAAAAGTTTCATTAACTTGTTTTATGTGATACAGTATCATTCTAGAAGCATATTAATTTCATCGATATATCATTTCTATTAATAATTTTAAAATGGTGATTACCTCAGTAGATGCTTTATTTTAACAAATTAAAGAATATTTTTTTTCTATTAATATATTGTATTAGTTTATTTCAAATTATTTTATCAACAATTTAACTTTATGTTTGATTTCCAGAAACAAATTATACGAGGAGAGTCAAGATTTACTATTATTTATTTAGTCGTAATAAATAGTTGTCGTATATGATTTGCTAGAACAACTCATTTAATTCTTTAAAGTCAGATTTGACAGTTGTTCGTTGAAGTTATATGAACAATAACAAATCTTAATTATGTTTTCGAAACCATTCACGTCATTCCGAACAAATAAGACTTCAAAAGATGCCGTGTCTTAGTGTCCAGCTATCAAAAAAGATCTAATCAAAAGAAATGAGAGCGTTATCTAATTTATAAAAATAATCATACAACTCCAGTGTGAAAATGCAACTTTTAGCACTCCAGCAACAAATAAAAATTAAAGTTGACAACCATGACGTTTATTTTTTTTTTCCGACGGCATTTTGTTTTTCCATCTTTCCACATGATGTATGTAACTTGCTGGCATGATAAATAAATCTGACAAGGAAAGAAAATACAAATCATATATCCCGTTTTTCTCTCAATTTCCTATCCCGACATATTTTCCATCCATGTCTGAAAGAAATTAAATAAATAAAACAAATCTTTCTATATATATAGAAAAAAAAAGGAAAACAACACCCGCGAGAATAAGTAACCAGAAAAAAGAATAAGTAAAAACCAAAGACCTAGTGTCCCGTGCCAAAAAGGCCTGAGCCAGCAAATTCTCGGATTGTCCTAAGCATTTATGTCTGCCCAAAAAACTAATGATTCTTTAATGCGTATTTTCGCTGTGCTTGCGAATTCCATCTAAAAAAACCTTTTCCTTCTTTCTTTTTTTTTTTCATGCGCCCTTAAGCTTACAATATTTTACGTTTTCGTGATCCTGTAATATGCCGCCGTGAAGAAGTGATTTTTTTTTGTATTATTATTTCTTGTTTTATTATTATTTTTTTTACTATTTCGGTTAGTCTTAGAAAATGAAAAAGTGAACACGCGAGGAAATTGTTTCTCTTTTCAAGTGCCATTTTTAAAGCGAACGGTTCTCTTTATCTGTTACGATTAAATCTTTGTGAAGCGTAAATGGGGAGGAGGGGGGTCGATTTAAAATACTGATAACTTGATATTTGCCATTTATGTGTGTTTTGATGGAGAAAAAATAAATGGAAATCGAGTCATATTCATTTATAACTGTTAAAATAAGTTACATGAATAAGCAACATTTTGTTACTTTTGGTGAATTATAAGTGAAAATGAGCTCTCAGATTAACATTGAAGTTATTTTATAAGACTTTTAGTTCTGTCGATAAAATGAAAGTTGAAATTTATGGAAATAAAATGTTGTACAATTCTGGAATTTTTATAACAAAGGGGGGGGGGGGGTTGCCAAAAAATTGGCGAAGACTACCTGAAATTTATCCCGTGAAAAAGAAAGTTAGTATACAATTTGACTTTATACGAATTTTCATGAGAATATTTGTGAGATAATACAGTGTATAAAAGGATGCGATAAAAATTTTAACATTTATCTTAGGTTTATTTACTTGAAGTTGGGATGCGATCCATGACCCCTAGGTGCCCTAGTCATCATTTCTTTCCCATAGGGTCTACAGACTTTAGTAAATATGGGTGACTCTCCCCAAGGATACCTTACAAACCCAACTTCTAAACTGCCAGTTTTACCGATTTTTTCTATTTCTTACAACAACTAAATCATAAATGTACAAGTCTGGCATTGTATAGACAGATTTGACTGTTCGCCATAAAACTCAACTTACACACACTCACAAACAAGATTGTTTCTTGTAGTCTCTCTCTCTTTGTATATATATATATATATATATATATATATATATATATATATATATATATATATATATATATATATATATATACATCACATATATTAATTAATGCTCATAAATAGAACTACTTGCTGAAATACCCGAGTCGCCACGGGCAGACACATTTTCCATTAACATTAACTGACTTGTTTGATCATAGCATAATAAAACTCTTCTAAACTAATTTTCCCGTGTTTCTCTGTTTTTTCATCCTGTATGTTTCCCCCCTTCAGTTGATGCCTATAGCGTTCTATACTCGAGTGAAAGCAAGTGGGAATTTTCCTATATTTCCATTTCTATATTTGTCGACTTTCCTTTCATCATTACACACATAGTCACACACACATACATACATGCATACATACATATATATATATATTGGTTTCTTTTTACTGAAAAGTTGTTTTTGTATTCAAAATTGCTCGATTTTCCTGAAACTTGTACGTTTACTGCATTATTTGCTCAGCTATGTTATGTTTTTAAGCACACATTTCATTATTTTTTTAACGTATTTTCCGTTTCTTAGTCTCAGAGTATTTATTTCTTCGTTCATTGCATTTATATCATTTTTCTCAAATCATACTAAATGTAGTTTCAGTACACTAAATCGTTGAATTTTTCATATAACTTTTCTTTACGGTGTCCTATTTGATCCAATAGTCAGATATATGAGTAGAATGCAAATTTTCCGTTGCACAAATCTGTGATTTTCTATGCAGAAAAAAAAAGTTCCATCAGACAAATGATCAATCATTCGCCTTTGTATAAATCAAAAAGTAATTCATATTAATTGTGGAAATCTTTAATTTCCTACAAGTGTTTGGTTTTGCTACATGTATTTAATGTACTTTTCTGTTTCCTTTAGCAAGATAGAACACTACAAATTTACTCTCACACACTACTAAGTAAGTCTTTGAAATAATTTGAACTTACCTGGGAAACAAATTTTTTCGAAGTAATTGAAATTGCCATTTTGCTGGAGTTTCGAATCGGCTACAGCACTGACACCTTCCGAATAATAATGGCAAGATCCTTTCTTGTAGTCTATGGTCACAGACCGGCACCGTCTGTCTCTTTTGCATCTTTCGAGACATTCCTGGGGACTCATGTCTGATGTGATGAAATAAGGATCAGAGATTAAAGTCATTCCTGACACCAATTCAAAGTGGAGATCATCAGAATCGCACCCTGAAAAAAAAAGCAAAAAATTGCATTTGGTTTTATTATTTTGAACTTAACATATACTAATTTTTTTTTTACCATTAAAGTTCTCGAGAAAGTAGAATTATTCAAAATGAATGTTAATTAGCATCTAGTAAGTGTATTTTCGAACTGTAGACTCTACAGAAATAATTGTTATCAAGAAAAGACAATATCTTCTTCAAATTCCTTTTTATTTTCACAAGCAAAACGCTGTAACGTTACCAATAATTACAACCAAAAAATAAAAACCTATACTTCTGCATAAAAATAAGTTTTATTAAATTAACTACTAAAATAAGTGCAAGCGATAAATTATTAAGGTGGATAATAATATTCTGTTCGGATGTTAAAATGAAAGCAGATGATTAAAATTTTAAATTAAATGTATCTTAGCAATGTAAATACACCTCAAGTAAACTAAGTATAATTATTATTATTATCATAATGTATTGTAACGTCAATCATTTGAACCTACACTTTGCAGCGACGCTCTTCAACGTTAGAAGTTAAAAGGCCATACTCAACCAGCCCGAAGAGATATCTTTTCGACCTGATTGGTAGGCCCGTCGTCTTCGGACCCCTTGGTCCAGGGTTCGAATCTGCGCTGCCGCTTTGCGACCGCCACAAGTGGTGACCCGGACATGATATATCACTAGTAGTGAGTTTCATAGTTGAAATGTTAAAAGTTGTTCTCGTTAAGTTTTAAATAAATTGTTACTTCTTCTTGTTTTTAGTCTTTCGTAGTTATTTATTTATCTAGCCTACACCTTCTGATTGGATGTTATGGGAGCAGGAAGGTCTTAGCAACACCACAGGCCCCATAAGCTGGGTATGGTTGTTTACATCATTAACAAAAAGCCTGCGACTTTCACCTCTTAAAACAGAAGACGTCGCTACTCCTGTGAGAGATTCGAGTTTCACTACTAGTGATTTTCTAGATTCGTCAATCATTTGAACCTACACGTTACATTCATTATTTTGTGCCCACATATATATTTTGACATCATTTTCTCAAAACAACATGCTATCAATATTTGAGGATTGTAAATATCAATATTTTTTTTAAGTATGCATCCGTCAATATTGCTAAAAATTGCAATCGAGTCGAACTGTGAAAAGGTAAGATACATAATATCAAGCATGTACAAAATGGATTTCTACTTCACTAGAATTATTGACTTTTATAACGTTTGAGATCTATTGTATAATCCATACCAAGAGATTAAAATGCTGTGATTAAATTATTACAATACTTGCATATTAATAGTAAAATTCGTTTGAGCTTGAATTAAAGGAAGAAGAACTCAAATAAAGACTCATGAATATTGACATTATAATCTTTTATTACTGAATTAGTTTTTGTATATATATATATATATATATATATATATATATAAATTCTCAAAATGGGAAGTATTTCAAAATAGTCTCTTAAATGTGACAAAGGGCTCCTAGGACATGTTAAATAATATGCTGATCTTTGTTAGCGATATCCAATAATTTCTCTAATGGAACTTACTCGATAATCTCGTTCAATTCCACGAAACATTACGAGTTTAACTTTCTTTTTCAAGTGTACTATGGCAATAAGAATAACTTCAAATATAATAATTATAACTTTTTTTATTTGGTTTTGCTTAAAAATATTTTTAAGATGTATATATGTAAATTATTTTTAAAATTGTTTTTTTTCTTTCTTTTATACTTTGTTTTTAAATTTCTTTTTTCCCATGTTGTTATTATTTTTTGAAGTCTGTAAAATTCTTTGGCATTAGTACACTTTCTCATTGATAGAGGGCATTGCAAACAAGACGTGGAAATCTTGTTATGTTAGAGTTAGATTCGTATTTTGTTGTTGTAAGGAAATTGTTTCATGTAAATTTTTAAAAAATTTTTGAAAACCCGATTGATTAATGTTTGGATTGTTCTTTTTATAGATATCACTGGTTAAATGCATACAGCTATTTGTATACATACAAATTTACTTGTTTTTCTTATATTACAATGTGGTCTTTTGCATTTTGTTTTGTATAAATTTATGGAATTTTCACATTTTTTTCATATAACAATTTTTTGTAAGAATATTAGACATTCAAAACATGTGATACCTGCTAATCTGTCATGAGTCAGATTCAGAACATACAAATGTTACATTTCAATTTCTTTTTCGATTTCTTTGTGTTCTTCTTTGTTTTTTCTTTGTTTTTCCGACCTCAGTTAATACTTTTTCAATTTTTGAAATTGATTGTCTTGCTCCTTTTTCTGGTTATCTTTTAGGTATTTTCTCCTTTTTTTTTTTTTTTTATTTTTCCTTAGGTATAATTTTCCTTTTCCTAGGTATTTGCGATTAATTATTTTTGTTTTCATTTTTATTTCTTCTTTTATAATCTAAAAAAAATATCTGTAAGTTGTAACTTGGTTTTGTTTAACTTAGTGTTAACTAATGTAACTTAAGGTTAAACATGTTGACAGAAAACTGGTTAGTGTTAATTATCGCCTAATAGTTTCAAAACAACAACCATGTGACATAAAAGAAAAAAATAGTAAAATAAATAATACTGTAACAATAATTATCTGCTATTTTCTTAGAATAACTAACAAAAGTGAAGCTCAAATACTTGAAAAGCAAACTTATAAAGTTTTCATACAATGACTGAATTTAAAGATTTCTGATATCGCCCTTTAATCCAATAGGTTAATTTTTTTAATGTAATTGTTACATTTTTTACTCTAAGCTAATTATTCTCCACAAATAATTTTCTACTATGGTCTCTACTATGTTGACTCAGGGATTTAATAATATATCAGTGAAAAAAATTTATATTTTTGCAACATTTTAAGAATTGAAAATAGTTACAAATGTATATGAAATATTTAAATAACCATTGACAAAAACACAGATTTCAGTAATCTTCTCAGTATTCGGCATAATAATTTTTCAATAATACAATAAGTATTAAGTCAACTTTGATAAACACATCATAACATAAGTGAAACTGAGATTTTCTTTGATAACTTATTAAAGAATCATCGCGCTGAAAATCATATTTCATACATATAGCATACGTCTCCTTCTTATTTTCAGGCTGTCTTTTGTTAATGTCAAAAAGTTTGTTCCCAGTTTTGAACCAAAGAAAAACAAATTTCCAATTTTCACATAAGTTTTTAAAGTTGTAGCATGTAGATTTATTTATTTATACATAACTCTTAAAATACAGAAACATTCCAAAAGATAACGCGATTTTCGAACACGTAGATTTTAAGTAGGCGAAATATGGAACATATTTTACTCAAAAAAATTATTTAATCTATAAAAAGCAAGATAATTACAAACTTTTCACATCTATTATACAATAAAATAACCTTGTGATATAAGTCTCAATTTATGAAGCACTCCACAAGGTTTTCAAAATTAAGAGTGAATAGGAAAATTTAATATTTCGCATATTTATCGTTGTTTAAATGTCGTTTTAAGTTTTATGCTACAGAAATTTTCTGAGGTTTTATCGCATTAATTATATTTCGTACCAATAACAATGAATTAAAAATATATCAGTTGTATGAAGGAATTAATTTCGTTGTTACAGTATGACAAAGAGACACATTTATTATAAAAATAAAACAAAAGATACATCGATTACATATTAACTTCGAGAGTTCTCTTCAAATATAATATCAAAAATAGTGTTATATAGTGTGTTATTTCAGCTGAAAATTTTCTTAGTTAACAATTTTCAGACAAAAACCTAAATTAGTATTTTATTTATGATATAATTTTATAAATACAATTCTAAATTTCAGAGCTAAACATAATAAAAGTTTATTAAATTCAGAGTAACTCAAAATGTAATAAGTTAACAGAAACCTTTAAAAATATTGAATTCCATCCAACGTTTATCTAAGCAGAATTTCTGTTTCTATTGCTGGAGTTCCTAAGATAATCGACCAAATCAATAAGCGTTTGTTAATTAATGTTTGTAATAATTAAAGCACATGTTAGTTATAATTTATGTAATTAAATTTATAATCAAATAAGAATCTAAATCTGGTTTAGCATACAGGGACAATAAATGTTCTTCAAAATTGCGTCTCAAAATTCCTCAGAATCTTGTAATATTAATTAAGTTTGATTAAATTGCGAATATTTCAGTTTCGCGAAATTGTACGAAATTAAATCGAAAGTAATTACATGTAGAAAATACTGATTTGTAATTATTCGAATATTGTTTATTAATAATTAAATCTTGCATTTCCATGTCATAAATGTCTTAATTTATTCATCTTTGATATTCTTTGCCTACGTACATACAATTTCGCTCCAAATTTCTACTGCGTAATTATGCAAAAAATAATGCTGAGGATTAATATATTTTTTTCAACCTTTCATTTATTTTACTACGTCTATTGAATAAAGTAAATATTAATATGAAACCAACGTCAAAAAGCAATTGTCTTTGTATGCTATCTTTTTTAATGAAATTTTAAATCAACAAAATAATTGTTATAAATCTTGTGTAATTATAGACCCAAAATACTGTGAAATAGTTTCGTTTAATAGTCAGGATAAGTATACTATATATCGTGTACATAAATATTTCTTCATTTTGCTTGATATGGATAATTTTCTTTTTTTTTCAGCAGCCACTTAATAAAATAACAAAATAAAAATCTTACAGCTTCCTGGTTTTGAGTTATTGCCTATGAGATTGTGATAATATATTTTCATATGTTGCTCATCATCAATTTCAAGTATGATTATTACATGAAAATCAATCCTTTTGAAAAAGAATCATTTCCAATTTCTTCGCCAATTCACTTTCGCCACAATTCGCCAATTCACAATTACAGTTGTTGTTAACAGGACATATTCTATCCATTAAAACACTATTTCACTCATTAAAGCACTCCTTATGTGACAACGGGAAATATTTCAAGCATTAAAGCACTACTAGATGAATCTCAAACCAGATTTTATTTTCAAACGAATAATCTAAAACGCAGTTCTCATTTCCTCCACCATGCATGCATTGACTCCCTCTCATAACTTCTCTGTACTCAAATACAGGACATTCGGGAATTCTGCCAATATATATCAGCCAATTAGAAACTTCTAAAGTGAAACAATAAATCAATTATCCGCAAGTACAACAGATGAAGCGCTCAAACAACTGGAATATTTTTATCACTCTTTGCCCTATTATCCTTAAATTCAGTACAGTTTTGTAATGATATTTGTTTTTCATCATAGATTTTGTAAAATTATATACCTTTATAAATTAAATGCAACTTGATCTTTTACAAACCCAAACAAAATTTCTCTCATCAGGCGTATGAAAATATTTTTCCCTGGGCATCGTGTATAACTTTAAATAATTATTTTAGGCATTTTTACATAATGTGTAATTCTCTTTAATGATAAAAAATTACTGATTTAAGTTCTCTGAAAATATAATTGAAATAAATGGTTTTTTGCTTATCTTGTAAAAATTATAAAAGTGGAGTTGACATCTTTTCAAAATGACCGAATCGATGTTTACGAAACACGATCACTACAATTGATTCCGGAATATGATCAGTACATGCGATTTACATATACTGTAATTATTACAAATCATTTTCAAAAAGGAAACCTAATGAAAACTATTTACATATATAACCAACATAAGCATTATGATACGAAATACATAATAAACATAGTAAGATTAGAATATGATACATGTGTAAAAAACGTTTAAAACTAGTAATGAATAACTACGTAACCATTTCTACTCCGGTTAATATTCGAAAATAGTTTCATGGATAAGTGAGTTCAAAAATAATTTAATTACTTAATCTAAAATACTGAATACAATAATTAAAGGCATTTTAAGTATAAATGAGCTTTGAACTAAAATTAACCTTTTACTTTAACTATGATCAAACATATCATTTGCATTTAATTTTATTTTAAGAACAATTAACGTTACATTTTATGACATAATAAGAATAGTTTTTCTTCATAAAATATCTCATCTGAGATATTTATCATCTGTGTTTAGTTATCTATATCCTCAATAACAATAAAAAAAATAGTACCATGGCGCATTTTTCTTTTTTCAGTACCCAACGAAGCAAACGTCGCCAAGTATTATGGCAGCTGCCATCCAGTAATCCCCCACACCACAAAGCATTCATAAACCACACCAAAAAGGAAAAAAAGGGGGAAGCAGAAGAGTATAACAACAATCATACCTTCAATACTCCTACTAATCTCATAGTAATTGAGGCTTCTTGAGTCATGAAGACTTCCAGGGTTCTGAACCAGTCCCTCCCGATTCTGGTGGGTTAATCCGCAATACAGCTGGTTTTCCAGACGACCAGACAGAAAAGAACGGCAAGGAAACAAGACATTTCGGACGCAAAGTTCTCCACATTCTTCTGCGGTTACACCTTCGTATTCCACCAGACTGTAAGGGTGTTCCACGTTTCCTAAGGGGACAATCTCTGCCGCAGATTTATCTGAAGCTAGAGAAAGAGTAATAAATTTAGCACTACTGAGTTATGAAAAGAAATTTTAAAAATAAGTAGGTATATTATAAATAAAATAGAATCATTTTTGACGACCTTTAAATGATTTTGAATAATTTATATAAAGAGTTATTAATTCCATCCTTTTGAAGTAAAAAAAAATAATGCTAAAATTACAAACTAAAATAACTCTTTGTTGTTTCAAAAAGCATTCTGTAAAAAGAAAAGCATTGAAATTTTATAAAATAATACTGAATTTTTATCAGGTTTGTAACATATTGTCTTAATACTGTTAGATTTAATGTGTCATTTATGAAGCACATTTTGCAGGATTATATGAAGATTTTAAAGGAGAATAATTTTTTTTATTAAATTATATATTTAATTAAATTATGTAGTAGTTTTATGTTCTTTTAAACTTTCAAAACTTTAACAATTTAAACAATCAGTGCAGAGATTCATATATGACAGTCAAATAAAGTTAACATATATTCCAAGAAGTTGCCAAATCCGTTCTTTTAAGTAAATGAAGAAAAAATATGATGTTGAAAAGTTTTTTTTTTTTTTTTTTAAATGTAAATAATTATGAGAGTTATGTAGCTGTGTTGAGCAATTACATTCGACATCAAGAATAAGTAGAGTAATATAAATGATGAATAAATTCTATTTGGAAAATGTATTAAAAAGGAAAAGAAATAATTAAAGGAAAGTTTAACTTATTCTGCATAAAACTAATTTATAATTTTATGAAATTGCAATAACTATTTTGTAGACTTAGAACGAATATTTCGAATAATAAATTTGAAATCACTATTTCTTTCAAGGATTGAAGTAAATATTTAAGGTTAGAGAAAGAATTATATGATTAACGAAAAAATGTTCTTATTTTCTTCTTTTTTGAAACATTGATGTAACCTACGTAGGGTTCTAATGTTATTCTTATCTATAAAATTAAAAATGAAAAATATCTCTTCCACACACAAATAATATTTTTACAAACATTTCATTCAACTAAATCTATATTTGGCAACAAAATTTTGAGTTGATATGAATAACCCAAATCTTAATTTCATTAATACAAATTCTTCAGAGTTGACATGTGTTTCTTCTATATTTTATCCTCAATGATACATATAATTTTTTGTGCATTTATTTCCTGCGCTTAACAACTAAGAATCATCGCATAGCGGCATTGTGTAAAACCACATTAGGTCCACTTTTTTCTGTTTTATTTTTAAGACTGTTGTTATTTTTCTTCTATATAAAATTATGCATTAAGTGATATTTTTGCAGTTATGCCAACATCGAATGTTCTTACAGCTTAGTGTTCGTAGAACACTAAGCTGTACCGAGTTTGATGAAAGGGGGAAAATAGTGCGTCTTTATAATAACAATTTACTCCAATACGCAAGTTTGATGATGGAAATCATTAAAATGTTTGAAAACTTTCTCTATTTGATATTTCTTCCAATCTTTGCGTACAGTAAATGTGAACATCAGCATTGTTACGTATCAAATTAATTTAGATGTTTAGTAACGTTTTCCTTCTTGCAGGGTTCTGATGAAAATCATAAAAAAACAAAAAATATAATGTATTTAAAATTGGTAGTAAATCTAAAGCATTGATTTGATTGATCGTTTTTATTAACATCACATTTAAAAAGCAACACGAGGGCTATTGACGATGGTCTATGTAATTTAGAATCTCGTCCAAGTGACGAGGTACGATCCATGAGCTGGCACCTCCTTCTCTAAACTTCCCCACCACGCCTATGGGAGGAATTGGGACCTCGACCAGATTTAACGTACATTAACCCCAAAACATTTTAGTGGTAACAGGACCTGAACACATGACTCGACGAAGACAAAGCCGGCGGCGAATCCGCGACAATGACCACTAGGCAACAGCGTCGTTCTAAAACATTGAATCCACTCAATGAATTCAAAGGTTAATTTAACTTTTAAGTAATAGATAAGCAAAATATTTTTCATATTGCTTATTACAGATTCTAATAAAATTAATTAATTTAATGATGATGAATTTAAAAGAAATTAAATGCTTTAAAATACATTCTTACGTTGCTCGTATGGGCAGGTGACATCAAAATATTCTAAAGAAGCTGAAGCCGATTTCTTGAAGTGGACTTTCCTATCAAAACGGTCGTGTCTACTGAGTTTGCATTCATTGGTCTTGGAATCAAATTCTACAGATTTGCACACAAATGCTTTGCTGTTGAGGCAGGATTCGATGCAGGAGAGTCGAGAGCTGTTTGCGATGACTCGATCGTTGTGATCAGTTAGTTCCATTCCTCTTAGAGATTCAGCGACGAAAAGGCGATCACAAGCTCCTAGAGAGATCATATCTTATAATTAGTCAACTGGAAATACTTTCTTGGGAGGTAGAATCTTAATATGAATTGAATGAATAAAGGACTTATATTGAAAGTAGATTGACGACAATGAAAAATATGTATATATATAACGAATAAAAAAAATATGCAAAGAATAAAAAAAATATGTAAAGAATAAAAAAAATAACCTGTAATTTCAATTTTTATTATTAAGCTGCTGTTCCATGTTCTTTAACGGGATAAAATTTTTCTAACTAAAAGTTCTAATACGGAATAAGAATTCTTATACATAAAAATTCTGATAATTATTCTAAAACTTCTAATGATAATTCTAAAAGCCTAATAATATAAGTTCTAATAATTTCGGAATAAATGTTATAATGTTCACTCGATTACAAAGTTCATAATAATTCGGACAAATTGGGAGAACAAAGAGTTTAATTTTGAATAATTGTTTTCTTTGAAGAAGTACTTGAATCTGAACCACTACATAAATATTGTTTGAACTACGCAGTTTTTTCTTCTTTCTTACAATTTTTTTTCATTAACAAAAATGTTTAGGTGAAGCATTAGCAGCGCCACCTATCATGATGACTGAATAGCTGTATGGAAGTAAACTCTGCTTATTCTTAAAGGAAAAAAGTATATTTTGTAAAGGTTTTTTAAGGAAAAAAAATAGTTATTGTTTATATGTTCCTAATTATTTGTAGAAATATTTATACCGGTAGACTTTCATTCTATCTTGGTAGATAAATTTTGTTTATAAAAAATATATGGCTCATTTATAAGGAATATAAAAGAATTCTTAAATATAAGACGTAGAAGCAATGGCTTCATAATATAAAGTTGTAGAAGCTCAATTGAGTCTGAAGTTTATTGAATAACGAATTAATTTAGTTTCATTTATAAAGGTGACATCCTCTTTTTTCCAAAATGTATTGAATTACATTTAAGTTAAAAATGTATAATTAAAAACAAATATTCCAAACTTCTAATTAAAACGAAGCTGTAATTAAGAAAACAAAATACTTTAAAGTATAGTAAATCAGTCATTTTGTAAATTTAATGGAACTGGTTGAAGTCTGAATTCTAAATTTAGGCTTCAGAAATTATGTAACACTAACGATTTTCAAAAGAGTTAATATTCGCATGCCAGAACACGATTATAATTTTTAAAAAAATATTTATTCCGAAGAAATCACACCATGCAAATAAAGTTATATTAATAAAAATTTTATTGCACAAAAATTGAGGTATAATAAATTTTTGAAATAAAAGTGATAATAAATTTTCAATGAAAAAAATTATTTTCCTTTACAACAATGCTATAATATAACAACTAAGTATAAGAAATATAAAAATATTTTCAAGTACTGATTTTTGCAATATAGTAAGTCACCAATAGTTGTATGTGTGTGAGAAATCAATGCAATAAGTAATAATGTTAAACATAAAATCGAACCACAAATGCATTTAAACTATTTTAATTAATCATTTCTCTTATACTGTTGCAATGTATTTAAATAAAATATATGAAATGAATTATCAAATTCCAATTTCTTTCTTCCCCTTTAATTTGTACTGTAATATCAAAAGGATTAGTCCAAATCATATATAATGAGGTATAAAAAAAATCAAAGTAGTAAAAAAAATTTTTGTAATAGTATTATATTACAATACTAATAATAAAATCATTACAATATCAAATTATAAACAAGTTACAATTTTTTAAAATAAGATTTTGTATAGACGTTGCTATAATGCAAATGTCGAATTACACAGAATATAATTTTCTAACAGTCTAGAAGCCAAATTAATTTTCCTACTTATTTTACAAGAGCAAATTTGTTTATAATTAATTCCAAATGATGACATCATTATTTAATGCGGTGCATAATAAAATTAGCAAAGAAAAAAGTATGAATCTATGTAAGTTCTATGAGATACTTTTTTCTCATATCTCAGAGTAATATAATTGTAGATAACAAATATAAGACCTTGTGTATCTGGAAGAAAGAGAAATATTTCTTTATATCTTAAGAAGCATTCTTAGCTATAAAAATACTGAACCACTTCCACAAACATGTAAGCAAAAAATCAAACGTATAAAATTTTCATCTACGATTTATTCACGTAATTTATAATACTAGACATATTACATTTTTGTTAAGTGGTCAGTACACAGGATGATGTAGTAAAAAAAAATCAAAATAAAATGTGAAATCAGTAACTGAAAAAGTATCATGCTATTTTTGTAATGTAACAACTGGATACAAGAAATAAATTTTGTAGACGTCTGGAAAATAAAACTCCTCCATACTATACTAGTACACTTTTTGGCAAACAATAAGAAAACTTTTTGTAGAAAACTTATATATGTGTGTGTGTGTGTGTGTTTGTGTGTATAAGTTTGATATTTCAGTTTCATATAATATAAGAAATATAAAAGTCAAAACAGAATTAAAGTAATTTAAAATGCAGTTTCTGCCTAATATAATGGATTCTACCATCCAACTTAGCATGTTATTTTATAACAAACTGGTAAAAACCATAAATTCTAAACAAAATTTCTATTTCCAAGAAAAATAATAATAATAATAATAATAATTTAATAAAAGAAATTAAAAAGGAATAAAACAAACAAATTGAATCAAAATTAATTTTAACTAAATCAATATTAACCATTAAACATCAAATATACAAGTTTTAGTATCGAGACACATAAATTCAAGTATCAAAAATTTTCCTATCATATTCACTAACTCCTTCAAATTTTGTAACATTCCCAATGGCACTTTGTACTGTGTTAACTTGTAAATTAACACATCGATCAATAACTCCCGAGACTACCCCAGAGATGGCGCTCGTAGTAAACCAGTAACCAGGTCTTTCTAGAGTACTAACCTTTGCTTGAAATGTGTCAAAATTTTAAGTCGATCGGACCAGGAAAAAGGTTTTTTGAAGTGAAGTGAAAAAGGTTTTTTCCAAGTGGGTGCCGCGATTGCTTTCGATGGAGCAAAAACAGCAACGAGTCGATGATTCAGAAAGCTGTTTATTGCTATTTACTCGCAACAAAAAAGATTTCTTGCGAAAGAGAAAAAAAAATTGGGGGGGGGAATATTTGGAAAAGCATTGGAACGATTGTATCACCCTAAAAGGTGATTAACAAAAGGTGTTATGTTGATGAATAAAAAAAAATTTTGCAAAAAAAAATGTTGTTTTCAATTTTAGACTCGGGAGTTATTGATCGATGTGTTATCTCGATAAAACCAATATAAATTAAAAACTGAAAACAGTTTTACTGAACAAATTATTATTATGAAAATATTGCTTAAATAAAAAATATATGTAGCAACTAAGATACTTAAGAAAAACATATAAATTACATATATATATATATATATCCTTTTTACAGTAAAATCTAATCTTTTAATAGTTTTTTTTTCTTTAGAAATATACGGATGCTTAGAATACTATATATATATTGTAAAATGTACAATAAGTGATACAAAATCGAAGTATGAATATATTTGAGCTATTGAAACTATTTTTCTCTCTCCTAATAATGGTATAATATGTGACAGGAGTGTAAGAAATAGACTCGTAGGCGTCTCTAGAAATCAATTTGTGCCCTGTTACCTTTCAAGCATACTTTCTCCATATAATAGGTTCCAAGGGTAGGCATCAGTAACTGTTCCTGTCGCTTCTTGGAGTCGACGGAGTTATTCGTTGTCAGACGACATTCTGTCTCGTTGCGGTTCCTGAGGAAGATGAAAGATTGACAGTTGGCGTCTTCCAAACATGTCCGAGTGCACTCCACTAGAGATGATCCAGGAATATTTTTATAGGACGATGGAGAGGGGAGTGCGTTGGTGGAGAGAATGAAAGATTCCATTTCGCCTCGACCGCATTTGGCTGTAAAATAGTAATAAACATTGTTAGATATTTTAAGTTTTTCTCATATAATGAATTATCTTCCTTGAAATAACGAAAATGTTTCAATTTATTTTTATTGTATTTTTTTGTATTTCACTTTTTAGGAAAAATTGGAGATTTAGTAAAGTGTTTTAATCTTCCTTTAATAATAATGCCATAGGTTTAAGAAATTATTGACCGAACGTGAGATATTTATTAATTATTTAGAGTAATTTAATATTTAATTTTTTTTGGAAAGTTGTGCATCTGTACCAATATTTAATGTTATTTATAAATACTCAAGGAACTATTTAAAAAAAAAATTTCAAAAAAAAAATCTTCATTTGAAAATTATTTGAATAAATATAACATCTTCGCTTTTAAAAATTAAACTAAGTACGAGTAATACAGCTATATTTAATCAAATGTGATATGATTATTTATTAACCTCACACTGAAAAGCAACATGAGGGCTTTTGGCGACGGACATAGTAATTTCGAACCTTGGTCAATCGACGAAAAGAATACCTAAAGTGACATCTCCCTCTTTGAACTTCCAGACTACCGTAAATGGAGGATTTGGGACCTCCATCAGATTTAACGTGCATCAGCACCACTACACGGCGGGGTTTTAGTAACATCTGGACTTTAACCCACGACTCGACGAAAACAGCGCCAGCAGCCAGTCAGTGACATGTTTATATTTAATTTTAAATAGCTAAGATTTTACTTTTTTTTTTTTTTTTTTTTTTTTTTAAAATTGTTTAAAAAACTATTCTAAAACAGTATTTATTTAATTGAAAGAACACGTAGGTGTATGTACAATTTAAAAAAAAGCTACTCAAACTTAATCCTATAATAATACGTTTAATAACTCTCTATTAATATTATTTAAGGTATTTTCATATTTTGTACACAATTGAGCCACTTGATGTATGTACAGAAGCAGAACAACGTTAAAAAACAAATAAAAGATGTTTTCTAAAGTCTTAATTTTTTTAATCAGATGTGTTAACATGTAAAAAAAAATTATTTCTTAGTATCTAGTGTTCTCTTGACAAATTAAACAAGGTATAATTGAATTTCCGTCTTATTTTTTTATCATTTTGTTTTACTTCATTATTCTAAAAGTAATCTTTAAAGTGATATCTTAAATTTCTTAATTAATCTAAAAGTTATTTATTTTAATTACTTGTTAAAATGGGGGAGGGAACTCATTTTATGAATTATTAGTGAAATTTATAAATTGTTATTCAAATTTGCTACTTAAAACATTCATTGAAACTAAATATCAGCCATGAAATTTGTTACGAATGGAATTTTTTGGATTATGTAACGCTTATATATTAAAAATTGTATCACTAAAAATTTCTAAATGACGATGCGTGGCAAAGTGGAAAATTTTCTTTTATTTTATTCTACTTCTAAGAAATTTTAAATATTTATATATATAAAAAATAATATTTTCTGAATATCATAATTAAATATCAATGCTCTAAAATTAAGTTGAGAGGGAAAAAAATGTTACATTTTGTAACCCAATTAAAGTGATGCATTTATTTTGAATGATATCAAATAACAGTGGTTGAATAGTTACTACTTTTTCCATGACTGTTATTCTTTTAATGCTAAAATAAAAAATAAATAATACCAAATTAATGCTTGCAACAAACAAAAAAAGGTATCAATGAGAAGGTTTGTTATTAAATATGTTATTTTCTTACTCCGCTTAATTGAATTCACTTTCATTTTATGTTTGTAAATACTGTTAACATAAATATAATTTATTCGTTAAAAATGCATTATTTTTATAAAACTGAATCTAAAGCATTCAATTAATTTCGAATTTAATGAATCTTTTTTACAAGGATTTGGAAATATTTATATAAAATTTATTTATTTTACTACAAACAAAGATCATATTATAATGAATAAAATTTTAATTGCATTTTCTTAATACTTTGCTGTTACGACTTAAAAGCGCTAATTTATTTTTAAGAAATTTTGCAGCATTCAATTGTTTTGGCTTGTGTTAGTTGAAACGATTGTAAATGAAATGTTATGTATTTTACGTTTAAATAACAGAGTGAAATTACGACTTAATGAAAAAAGAAATAGAAAAAAAATTGCATTAATTTAGAATACAGTAAAATTAAATTTTAATTTTATTCGTATAGAAGAATTTATGATTCAATTAATATCTAATTCTATTGAAGTAAAATATTTTTTTGTACTTCTTTTTACTGTTTGCTCTGATCTAATTAAACTATTTCGTTTCAGTTACACTGTAAAAGTAAAAGTTAAAATATCTTTTTATCTTGCTTTTTATTATATAAAAATAAAACTCTGCTTTTAAATTAAAACAAAATATATAAATATTCTATTGCTTTTTATTTTGTTTAGTGTGTGTTTTCTTAGAAATATTAAAGAGCAAAAAGTTCCATTTTTTAATTCAAGACATATTCTTTCGACGTAGAAAGAATAGACGATTCTTTCTTTCGAGTGTTCTATGCACAATGTTATTTATGTAAGAGAATATATAACGATATTTTCAAACTTATTGTTTCTTAGTAAATAAAGCTGTAAAGCTTATATATTTTACTAACTGGAAAACTTATTTGAAATTTTGTTAGAATTTTAAAATTAATAATATTGAAATACTTTCAAGGGCAAGATCTTAAAAAATGATGTAATTTTAAAAAAATACTATGATATTATTTATAATTAATGAAGTAACGCATTTGCAGTATAAACTGATTATGGCATAAAAATTTGCCTAATTCTCTTAGTTTCCTATTTGTTTGCTTCGAAACAGTTTCTATTTTTATTATTCGTGAAGCTACTATATTTATCCTTCAACTGCTGTTGTAAGATCTCACGAACTCTAAAGCCTTTACCCTTAAAAAATTTCTATCCTAAAATCTTAAATGAGTCTTGTCATTATCAATACCTACTTACGGAGGGATTTCAAGGTCACATAGCAGAGTCATTGCTGAAAAGAGATATTAAAACTATAATTTTTAGTTCCGTGGTCTGGTTCACCACTGAACAATAGCTATGGATTTATTTGAGAGATGTGAGAAAGTGCACTGATAAATTAATTCGACTTACTCAAGTGTTATCTTTCTTTAAAAAGCGCCGGCATTAAAAAGGAAGCATTCCTTTTACTTCTAACAAAATGAATCAAGATATATTTGCATGATGAATCAATAGCTTTCTGATACAGAAAAGACATGATGTAGACGTGTACACCAAAACCGGTAAAAATGTCTCTCGAATTCTTCTGTGATCGAAATCTAAGCCGAAATGGTGAGAAACGTGATATTCGAGAGTAAAACGGTTATAAAACAAGAAAATACGCGAACGAAAGAAAAAGACGACTTTTGTTATCCAAAGAAGCAATCTGAAAGAAAATTGAACACATAAGCGCATTTCTACACTTTAGCGAAAATCAATTAAATAAAACGGTATAGCCGTATTTTAATAAGGTTTGTGGTCACCTTTGACAGCAGGCACATTGCACAACGATTTTCCCTACCTGCTATGGCATTGTGGATGAATTGTGGCTCAAATGATTCCAAACATTACGAAGAGCTTTTTTGAGTTATCGAACGGAACTTGGTGAGTTGCAAGCTAGCTCCCGAGCTTAAACCACACATGCTTGAATGTGTGCAGATCAGGTGAGTGAGTAGGTCTCGGGATGTGTTGTATATTTTCCATTTCAAATAAGTCGTCGATCAGGATCACTTGGCGATGACGTGCTTTATCATCCGCAAATCTGAAATCGGGACCTACAGAACCTCGAAACAGACCAAAATAGGGCTCAAATACTTCCTCTATGTATATTATAACAATCACAGGCCCCGTCTCAAAGATATGGAAGTTTTTCGGCATTCCAGCATGATGCTTGTCAATACCGTGACTCCTCTTAACTGAAAACGCTGTCTTTCCATAATATTTCTCGGGAACGCTCCCGGCTCTCACCATATCTTTTGACGATAAAAGTCGCTGTTCAGATTAAAGCGATATTCATCAGTAAACACCGCATTGGCCAATCATCACAAATTCCAGAACAGATGCTCCAAACTCCAATTTAAATGAGCCTGTTTATGCGTAATTGGGAAGGGAACGTAAACGGCATAACTTTTGGTACATATATGAACATGATTGAATTTCCTGTAAATAGACTGTTTGGAAAATCGTGAAGTGAATGCTCTTCTTTCGCTGTGCAAGTTCTCTGCCATAACTCTCCCTTTGATGTCCTGTATTTTTTGCCAGTTATTGAACTTGGCGAATGGTTAAGATTCTTGGTCGACCTGCTACTCCTAAGTATTTCCCGCGCTTTGAAACCTGTCCACAGTTTAGTAATTCCCCAGTCGGTAACAGAAGGTCTTTCAGGTGAATCGATTTGTGATCATTTGGATTCCAGCATTCCAACGATTTTTCTTTCACGATCATGTCCAGTTGCCGTGTTCGTGTCCTCATTATTATTGTTTAATCGTAAACTACGTTCCTTTGCACATGAATTGCATGAAAACGGTCCGACCTGCTTGTACCGAATAAGCCGGTTTATCCACGTTCCGACGTGTTCAGATTCATGCGCATAAAGACGTTGACTGAAATATTTTGCTCAAAGACAAAGTTTTATCTTCAACACATGATTCTTCACAAGTTGCTTCAAATACATTCAGCAATAACTATTCGCATTTCTTCGATTTTTACGAATCATGCTTTACTTTTGGAAAGCAGTCTATTTGAACTTATTTACAACAATTCAAATTCTCAGGGTTGTTTTTAAAAATTCTTTTGTAATAAATTAAGACATCAGTAATTTATTTTAAAGAAAACTATGATAAATGTTTACCCTGAAAAACTACATGCAGACATAATGTCATATTTTTCTAAAGGCTAATTTATTTGTATTTATGAGATATAGAAGAATGAAATTAAGCTAAGACATACTAGAATTTGACAACTGTAATCAGTTTTACCTAACTTTAGTACAAGTATTCTATAAGATCCAACAAGAGTATTCATGTGATGAAATCCGTCAAACAGCCGCTTATTTAAAAAGAAAATATAATTGAATACGAAACAAAAATTTAACATGTTTCCGCACTAATTTCCAATATATATACACATTATACCAAACAAAAAAAAAACAAAAAAAAGAAACGACGCGCCAAGAAGTAGTTGCCAGATTGAAATGAAATTTCGTATGAAAAGACATTTGGACCGAATATGGAAATGAATAAAATTTGGTGTCCAATGAATGAATAGCGAAAGCTACAGCACATCGGAACTGCACACTCAGCAAGTGTCTATAAGAAGCGATTCTCAATCTTATGGTCAAATTATCTGATGCATTGTGATTTAGGATACTAAAAAAACGCCTCGACGCAGTATTCGAGCTCATTACGAGCAACTTTCAGAGTTTCAAAGAGGTCGTATTATTGGATTGAAAGAGGCAGGTTGGACCAATCGGAGAATCGCTCATCGTATGGGTCGAAACGATGCGGAAAAATAGAAGATGATGGAAAGAACGGGGGTCAATGGCAGATTTCAGCGTCATGATTGTAGCGCTCGACCTAGAGCCACACCAGGGGAGGACAAAGTGATTGTCAGATGAACTGTCACAGTACCTGATTTATCCTTATCAACCAACCATCAGACGTGCGACCCGCACAAGAGTATTCACCATGACCATTCACAAACGGCTGATAGAGCGAACTCTAAGCTCGTACCGACCGTTACGCCCCCTGCCACTCCCTCCTGCACACTGTCGAGCCAGATTACATTGGTGCGTGGCTCGATCAGGTTGAAATGATGCTGACTGGGGACGTATAGTGCTTATAGACGAATCCTCCTTCCAACTTTTTCCTGACGATCATCAAAGATGTGAACACCCAGGACAGCGTGCCAATACTGCTTTCACTAGTGCACGCCACACAGACCCTCAAGCATGGTCTGGGGTACCATTTCCGTTGATAGCCGGTTCCCTTTGGTCATCATTAGAGGCATATACTTACAGCACAGTGGTAAGTCGACGACATTTTGAGACATGTTTTGCTACCGATCCATTTGCAGTACCCTGGCCTTATTTTTCAGCAAGATAATACCAGACCCAATACGGCACGTGTTGCTATGAACTATCTTTCAGCTTATCAAACACTTCCCACTGAAAACTGGTAGGAGCATCTTTGTTACAGCTGCAGTGTGAGACTGCCCATTATCGCTCATAAAAGTTTTTCCAACACATTACTAATTCGTTACTGAATTTTGGCTGCGTCTGTGCAGAAATCGAATGATAACCCGCCCTTCACACTTGGTGGGAGACTATGTTGTTGGAGGCATGTTTATGTGCTCATTGCGCATAGAAATCACGAGATAGACGGGTATCCTAGAGACAGTAAGAAACACATCTACGGACATTGTCATCAGATTTATGCAGGAGTTTTCATTTCTCGAATAATCAAACCTTTAAAAATATTTATATAAATGTAATGGTTTAACTTTAATTTAATAATTTCTCTCAATAATATTTTAATTATATATTCCATCCCACTCCCTAATTCAAAAGTAAAGAGTTAATACTTATTTCCTGATCTCCTTCCAAATTATACTTTTATTTATTAGATCACGCTCTCATAAAACTGGTTAAATTCGCGTTCCCCCGATCATAAATCTGTCAAAATAATTCCTATTAGAGGCCTTGTTCATTATGATATTTCCCTAAAATCTTTAATCCTTTACCACGTGTTATATGACGTTTATTTTGAAAGATTCCTGCTATATAACGTTACACAACAAAATTTCTCTCTCTTACGCTCTCATTCCACTCTCGCTCTTATACACTCCTCACTGTTGATCTTTTGAGATTTTTATTGTGTTTTTCGCTTCGGCCTTCAGTGGCCGAAGCCCGACTAAGTCTGAAGGTACGTAACGCTCTCTCTGATAGAATCAATAAACAGTCTTATTCATATGAAAAAAGGACTATTCATTTCGGCCATGCATTCAAAATGTGTTATTAATATTGAACAAAGGTTTAATATCTACTTAAATATCATTCGTGTTATATATATATACTGTTCATTTATTAAAACTTACTGATAGTTTTAAAATATTATTTTCGGTAATAATTTAAGTCACATGTGTAATAACATAAAAATAATGAAACGAAAGGAGCGACTGAATAAAAAGACAAAAGGTTCATATTCGGAAAATATATAAGTAATTCATTTTGAAAGGAGGGAAGTATAAAACATTTGATAGAAATGCATTAATATATCAAACGCATGCAACATCAAAAATACATTCAATCATTAAAATTTTTATGAGAGAAAAATTCAATATAAAAATATGTAAATTTTTAGTATGTATGCAAAGTAAGAAAGAGCTAATAATAAATAACTTAATCTTTTAAGTAAAACAATTTTAAACAATTTATTCAGAGTCATTGAAATTAATACCATACTCCTTTTTCCCTATCGACAAAGAAAAGTGATAATGTTAAAAAAAAACAACTAAAATACTAATACATTAAATATTTTTTTATCAATAGTGACTTAAAGGGATATTTAAATTTGGTGTTTTTTTTTCTGTTTGACAGATTAAAACTAAACCTTGATAAAAAAAAATATCAATAAAAATTACTGGATATTTCTGAAACAGACATGGACACGTAAAAATAATAACTATAAAAATCAATAACTTACCTGAAGTGTACGAGAACGTCACAAACAAAATTAATGAAAAAGATAGGACATTCATGTTTTGATTGTTGTCCTGAAAAAAGAAAAAGATAATGAGACAAAACTCATTAAGATACTTTTCAAATATTTTAAGTCCCCCAATAAAGTTTCACTTCATATAATGAATTTGTTTTTCAGAATTATTTCCCTTAAAAAGAGAAACAGCAGTTTAACCATATCATCAAAATAAAGTGACATCAGGTGGCAGAGACAATATTACACACACACATATATATATATATATATATATATATATATATATGTGTGTGTGTGTGTGTGTATGCGTGATGATTCAACTTTAATTTGTAATGATCTCACATAAAACTAATTTACTTTTCTAATTCTTCCCATTCTCTAATTCCAAAGGAAATGTTCATTTCTATTTCCTGATCCAATTCCAAATTATCGTTTTATTTATTAGATCACATGCTCATAAAATTTATTTAATCCGTTTCCCATAGTTGTAAATCTGTCAGAAATAATCCCTCTAAACTGGCAGACGTCAAGGAATTTCCCTCGGAGCCTCTTCATCTTGCACCAGTTGAGTCCACGTGACTAAAAGAAAATCCCCATATATCCCTATGTATTAAATTGAGTGTTAAGATAAATTCTTCCTGCTTATGCTCTTACGCGCTCATGCTTCTACGTTGTCTTGCTCTTGTCTGTTGTTGTCGAAATGACGGTGTTGCGATTCCAGCAATATGAATATTTTGTTATCTCTCTCCCTCTCTCAGCGAAGAATAAACAAACATGTTATTTGAACTTCGCCTCCTTCTTGACTTAATTAAATAATTTTTAAATTCATAACACACACTCACACACACACACACACACACACATATATATATATATATATATATATATACATATGTGTGTGTGAGATAGAGAGTATGTGTGATTAAACTACGTTGCCACATTCTTTTCTTTTTTTAAACTATATTCTCTATTAAACTATATTCTCTACTTTATTTTTTAACACACATGCATCTTTCACGTGCTTTTCCATTGCAACTGTCACCTTCGCTTTACAAAGTTATACTTTGGGTGTTAGTATACCAAAATGTACTAATGGTTGTGTTGTCAGCATTCCGGGATTTTCCCGTTTTTTGAGGAGTAAGAGCTCGTGCTAACTTCTCACCATGCTTCATTCTACGCAGATCTGCTCTGTTTGTTCTATGTCTTCATAACAAAATGAATAAAATGCTCATTGTGAAAATAAACACGTAATTTGACTCGTAACTGTATTTCTTTCTATCTACACCAATATTTAATTCTAACATTATATATATAACTCAAATTTACATGTGTGTAAAAATACTTAGTTAAAAACTATAAGTAACCAATAAATGTATTGTAATTGTAGTCATAATCATTTTAAACACTCGATAATTATGTTTCTCTTTAGGATTAATTAATTCATGAAATACATATTGCACTAACATGATTACATTTCTAGCTACTTGAATACGCTTTATAGCAAAACATTGTCCATTAATATATTTTAACAAGAACTTCTATACAACAATTCACCTCTTCTGCGACAGAAAGATGCATTTAATCAACATCAAAGCCGACATCATTATTATCTCGATGAAAGTTAGCATTCATTAAAGAAAACAAGCCTTGACACCCAAAATATTCATTCTTTAACTCGACTAGCGACAATGAGATTAAAGTCACATAATCATCCCTACCAATACAACAACCCTTCCCCAAATCCCTGAGGAATTTCATTTTGCTCATTAAGTCGAAATCATTCCCAACTTATAATACGAGACGGAGAGAGAGAGAAAACGTGACATTTCCATCCCTTTTCTACCTTGCTCTCAGGATCCCTTCCCCCTCCATCATCATCACCATCATCCTCATCACACCTCTGCCACCCTTTTGAAGGAGGTGGCGTGAAAACGCAGAAGGAGGTGTAAAGAGAAAAGATACGTCTCGTATTCAAAGTGCCTAAATCCAATCTTGGCTCTACCGCCCACGGCAACCGCTAGGGCGGGAAGTGTCAAGGGCGGTTTCTGTGTCTCTCTCTCGCTGGAAAATGGAAGTATTCAATTTCTAGCACGGTTTTATTTGAAAAGGATGAGACACGGCTTGGATATCTGAAAGATTGCTGTCAGGTTGTTTCAATTAAGAGGGTGCTTATTCTATAAACGAGGGCTGGGCGGGAACATTGATGAAAATATCAATTTGGTGCATATATGTTTAAAAGTGATTTCATGATGGGAATAAATATTACCAATAAGAGAGGAACTGATAATGATACAATTTATAACTCAAACTTTAGTGATTCTAATGATATTACCACATTAACATTGTACAAGAAACAGAAGTCATTAGATTGTTCAATTTAGTTTATTGAATGTAAAAAAACGTTTTGAAGCAAAAATTCATTTTTTATGTACTTTTAAAAAAGAATTCAATGAAAAGAGAAAACAATATGCTTAGGTTTACTGAATGACATCATACAGAGGAGCTTAACTTTGTTAAATGACAATGCGATTTATTCTCTAATGTTTTACTCCAAGTCATGCCTAGTATTCATTACATTGCTTGGAATTTAAATATATGTCACGATGATTGTGAAGAAGTTTAATTTTAATTCAAAGAAAATGTCCAATATCCATTAAGAATTTTTGTGTAAATGAGCTTCCAAAATGTACCCCATTGGCTGAAAAAGTTTGGAATCTTATAACAGCTACCATTTCTAAATTGTAACATGCTTATACGAGTAACTTGATAAAATTACCTCATTGAGCCCATATGATAAAAAAAAATATTTCAAGATGAATATTGTTCAGTAAATTTTTATTAGAAAATCTGGCCGCGGTAGCCTTGTGGTCATAGTCGCGGGCACGTAGCGAGCATTATTTACTTCGAGTCGTGGTGTCAATTCTGATGCCACTGAAGACCACAGTGAGACGGCATTGATGCCCTAATATAGGTAAATCTTTCGAGACTCCAAGTCTTCGAAATGGTGTGGTGTAGAAGTTTGAGAAGAGAGGTTCTTGTTCAGGTGTCATCCTTGTCACTTGACCTTGGCTCAAAATATCTAGGACCACTGCGAATAGCCACCGTATTACTTCTCGGTGCAACGTTAATGAAACAATATAATCATTATTAAAAAAAGTCTGACAACAAAACACTAGTAATTATTTTCTAATTAAATCATGATAACAGATGTATTTAATTATAGAAAGGAGAATGTTGCAGACAATGAATATGTTGTGTTTTAAAATATGCAATGGTCTCATTTGTAAGTTTGTGCTTTTTTAAAATGTATTACTTCTACCCTGTTTCTAATGAAATAATATAATACTTTTAGTGTTAATAACTTGATATAATACAGTTAATTTAAGTATCTTAATATTAATAAATGCATTTTAATTAATATGTGCTTTTAAGATTTGAAAGAAAAATTATTTTGATTACACATATAAAATGTTTCACTCTTTCTCGATTAAAGAAGATCTAATTTCCTTCCACTTTATTTTTTATGTTTTACACTAAAGTAAACAATCTAATCAAAATGCCTTATTAATCATCAATGTTTATTACACTGGATACATTAACAAATAATTATTAAAGTTCTACTAAAAATTTTAATATAAGTTCCTAATTAAAGCCTGTATTGTTACAAACGTCTCAAGATTTCGACCACTCATTTATATTATTTAATAAAATCAATTACTAATATGATAAGATTTTAATGCTATAATGTAAAAATGTAATGTTTGATAATGAAAATATAATCATATAGCCTCAATATCGTTATTCAATTAAAATTGATAAGTATAATAAAAATGGAAGTCCCTAATTTTAGAAATAATTGATAATTAAGAAAATTTCAGACTTCGGATAACATTATAAAGCTCTTCATTGGAATTTAAAATTTTAAAGAGAGACAATCAAATAATCATTCTAAATTTTCTTATATTTTTACAATAACTTATAAGAGGCTTTCATTGAATTTTAAAAAAATCGATAAATAAACGATAAAAAATATTTTGTAACTATAGTTCTTTATTTTTCTTGTTTTTTAGCGTTATTCAAAGAATTTAAATTGAATTTTAATAATCAATCTATCTTTGAAAAATAATTTTTAATAGCCGTTAACACAATTTTTATAAAATTATACATTTCAACGAATATAAAAAGTTTCTTGATCATTTATTTATTATGCTAGATACAACTACTAACAAACAACTAAGAATGACTTTATTAAATCTACTGTAAATTACCAATAAATAATCAAACGACATCAAACATCATAAATTAGAACTTCTAATGCAATTCGAATACTTCCAAACACAATCAGCGCTGTCTTCTTTAATTAAAATTCCGAATCTATTCATAGCAAATGCTGTGTAAATGAAAACAACGAATTATCTGCTTAGTTCATAAACGAGAGAAGTCTTAGTTAACGTTCATCTAAAATACAATAGAATGCAGAGTCTTCGAAAATGAAGTTCTATTGATCGAAAATCTTTTGAAAGTTTCGTTGGAATCTGAGAGATATTAAATATCTAATTTATTTTGCTGTTTTTCGAAAAGGAAATGAAGCTGGAATTTTCGAAAGAACTTTCTGATAGCCGTCACGACGTGATAGTAACGATTAAAAGTATCATGTAGTGTTTAATTTAGTCCTCGGACAATTTTTTTCCATCACTTTAGCATCATTCGTTTGCATTTAATGAAGGTTTTACGAAAACCAATCTGTCACTGTCATGTTACCATGGTTACAAAGAGCGATAGTTAGGAAGATATGCCACTGTCTTTATGTATCATTTTCTGTCAGCTGCTGTATTTGACGCTTGTATTTACTCAAAAGATGACGATACTTTTGATAAAAAAAAAAGATTTGTTTAATTTTATTTGCTATTTTAAATGAGAAAAAGTACAAAAGATTACTAATGATAGTTTTGAAGGTAATTTACTGATGAAGATGGGTCAATAATAGTAAAGAAACATAAAATAAAATGATATGTGCAGGTTTTAAAGCAAAATAAATAAATATAGTGGTGTATTGGTGAGTTTGAGTGTAAAGTGGAGGCTTCTGTCGGCGAAACATTCACATATAGTTATGCTGCGCCAAATAATGTGTCTATGAGATCTAGGCATTAAAAACAATGGAAAAAAAGGTTAGAAATTCGTTTATAAGAAGTCTTGAAGATAGAGAAGAATGACTAGGGAATCCAGGGAAGCGGCACCTGTGTTTAATAAAGACAGGAGGGGGGGGAGATCACTACATGATTCCTTAGGTTCATGATTCCCATTTTTACTTAAAGATGGTAAACATCCTGAGTTGATATAGTGATAATAATTACCTATATATATGATTTGCATTTAGAGATCAAAAGCATTTTTGAAGAGAATGTAATCTTTATAAAAAATTAATTAATGCGTGATACTTAGAAGAGTACGAAGAAGTTTCTTTGGTAGTCTTTCATTTTTGATGTAATAAAGAAAATAATTTAAAAAATATCTTGTTTATAATAATCTAAGTCAATGATAATACTTATCTTAAGAAATGTATAGGTATCAAAGGAAAACGTTTAGCTCGTTATATTCTCCAGTAAAATATTAAGTAAAGAAAATGTGCAAAGAGTTTTTATTGAAATTATGCCAAACAATTATTTGCTCATTAAAACATGTATTTAAATTTTTAAATCCTAAGGAACTCCTGAATGTAAAATTTTACGTTAATAATTTATTTATGTGAATTAAGAAATACACGCTATAAAATTTATAGTTCCGAAGAGAACCACACAACAAAAGAATTTCTAAATATGAGTTAACTTTTTAAATTATTGTACAAATCAAAATATATACCACCACATAAAGAAATTGTGAATTTTTATCTAATTATAAAATTTAATATTAATATTATTATTCAGAACTTAAGATATGGCATACTACAGTTTGAATATCCTCACACGAAAAAAACCGAATATTTTAAAAAGTATTATATCAATACCATTATAAATCAAAAATTATAAAAATTTCTTTGAAAAAAAATCTCACAGTAAATCTCATTATTTCTTTAAAAAAAAACATTTTGCTTTGTTTAGATTAATTTTCCACACTTGATTTCTCTGTGAGTCTAGTATATTTTCTAAATTTTCTTTTTAAAATTTTTTCATTAAAACAGCAAATTTTTTGATTAAACTTAACAACTTTCTGAAATTAATATATTTAAGAAAAAATAACTGTAATTTTTAGGCGTTTTATATACATATTTTTAAGCTGATATTTCAAGTGAAATACTTTCTTGAGATACGTTTCCCATTTTGTTTATGAGCTCTTATATCAAACTATTACACGCTTCATTCTTCACATAAATTTATCTGAATTTAAAAAAAAGTCTAATGATTTTGTTCAATAGAAATAATTTTCATTATAATTTTGCTCGTTTATTCCTTTTATTAAAAAACGTCTTACTAAACTAGTTTTTTTTTAAATTGTTTACTGAATATATTTAAGCATTCTTTTAAGAAAAAGTTTAAAAATAATTTTGTATCGCATTTTTTGCATAGTTTATAAAAAGTAGTTTGAAACGTTTATTTTTTTAAATCTATGAGTGAATTCGTTTTCCCTCATTTCGGAGAAAAATTAATTGCTTTCCAAATTTATTTAATATACATTCATTTATTGTAAAAATAACCCGAAGAATTTAAATTTCAAGTATTGTATTTCTTAACATTTGAAACTGGAGTGCAGTGCAATAGTTTAATTAATAATTTGAGAATTTGTATCATATTTTATTCTTTCATTGATGGAATAAATATAACTACTATAAGCTCTTAACTCTAATTTTATGTCACCATTATAGCTTCAAGATTATTTGGTGTGAAAATAGAAAATGATAATTGCTAAATCATAAACTGACAATAGAAAATATAATTACATCTATTTGTTATATTTTCATATATTTAATCAATTTAGCTATTTTAAGTATGCTTTTGGGGGAAATAGAAATTTACAGCTACCATAACCAAGGAAAAATACAACTAGAGTAACATTCAAAGTGACTCCTGTTAAAAATGGAAAATATGAGTATGTAAATTTATTTTCTATAGAATAGCAATATATTTTTTTCCTGCTTTCAGCATAAATTCGGGATTTTAGGAGAATAAAAGGCAATTCTCACTCAAATTAAACTTATGAGTTGCAAGAATTATCAATCTTTTAAAACTAAAACACAGCATAGAATAACATTCATAAACCTCTATAAAATAAAAACTAAAATGTTAGGAAGAATACTTGTCGCTATTATTCATGTCATGTAACATGATATTTTTATCTTCTTTTTTTCCTTGCGGACTCACGCATTTTAAGAGAATCGAACAAATCCAGGAAAACGGAACAAAACAAATCTAATAACAACGGTCAGAAAAAAGAACTCGGAAGTACGTTGGAAATGAGTTGAAACGCACCATTTTGGCATTATCAGGTCGAGAGGTATCATTTTTCTTTATTTACGCTGGTCTTACCTACAGTAAAAGCTTTTAGAAAGTTTGGGTCCAACATTAGTGAATCTCCTGGATAGAATATAGTGCATTGCGCACGATATACTTCATACTTGTTTTTGTTCAATTTTTTGTGCCATTTTTTCTTTGTGTGAAAGATGTGGTAAAATCTCACTTTTGTTGGTTTGTATGTTAGATTTTCGGAGTTTCTTCTCAAGAATGGTTAACACTCAATTTTTATTTTGAAAGGGATGCGTTTTAGAGGCAGTTTTATGGATATTCAAATAGACAGAAACACAAATTTATTTTTGGAAAACTATTTAAAAACATTCTATGATTTTAAAATACATATGTAAAATTTTAAAATAACTATACTGATTCGTTGTAAAAGATAAATCCCGTATTTTGAGAGAGAAAAAAAAATTAGAAATATGTTGAATATTTCTGAGGATGTACCCATGAAACTAAGTCAGCACACACTGTTCGCTTACAAAATCTATATATGACGTGTTTACTTCAATACTCATAAATTTAGCTTATACAAATAAATATATTACTGTTATATTTCTTCAAAATTATATTAATTTTCTATTTTTGAGGTCTTATGAGAAGTAAAGCGAGAAAGAAATTGTTTTTAAAATATTTCAAAGATTTATTTATGCAATTTCGTATACACCAAAATAAAACCAAACTTTCAAAAGAAATTAATTGTTTTTTCTCACTTTAAAGCATTTAATAAATCTCTCCTATACTAAAGCATTGCTTTTTACCCAAAATATTATCCAAGCCTAGTCTTTCATGTCAAAACTTTATCTTATCTTGAAAAAAATGGATAAAAGAGAAAATATTATGTAAATTAGGCCTTTTATCGCTGCTGCAAAGTTTTTTCATTCCTTTCTGCATTACTGAAAAAAAAACGCTTATTCAAACACATAAATAACTTCAAAAAAGTTTTTGAAACTTTCAACTGATGTTTGGACTAACACATATTCTAGAATCTTTGTCATTTAAATCTTTAAGTACGTAACGTGACTTATCGATAGTATAAAATATGTATCCAGGAACTTTTATACTGATGTAGCATCAAAACTTTTTATTAAAAAGTGTATTAAAACGAATCATACTTTCTAATTCGTGAATCAGAGTGACATTTTAACTTGTATTTGCAAAATATTGGCAAAAAAATTTCTAGTGCAATTCAAACTTTCAAACTATTAAGAAAGGTTTATTTCCAAGATGTATATTATGAATTATGTATTTGCACAAAAATATGGATTTTAGATTCCTAAATGGTTTAATATTTTTTATTAAATAATCGAGTTAATATGAATTCAGTTGATTATTAAATAAGCAAGGGATTTTTTTTATTTAATACTGCTACAAATAATAATTGACAATCTAATTTTTTCAGCTTTCAAAATGTAAAATATTTTAAAATTCTTCGCAAACTGTAGCATTTCTATATTTGTTTAATTACAATTTAATAAAAGAATTAAGAACTCAATGCTTTATGATTTTGTTTATCTAAAGTGCATTATATGTGCATTATTGGTCATTAACACACGCGCATGCTCAATACACACATTTTTTTTATATATGCCCTTAACAGACACGCGTATTCTATCTGCAAAAGAATTTTAATGTCTAACAAGATTTTACTTATTCTTGTATTTAACAGTTTTTGAATACAATTATAAACATTCAAATCAAGTTGATAAAACTATTTGAATTATAAAGTTATCTTAAAATTTAACCGATAAACAACTTCACATGTTATGATATAATACCGTTAAAAATTAAGTTCAAAAAAGTGCAATATTCAAAATAAGAGAAGAAAAAAAGGAAGTAAAAAATGGCGACTCAATATGGAGCATATGTGCAAACATGTACTATTTTACGCAGTTCTTAATTATTTTACTTGATTTTATTCAATTATATTAATTTCATACAATATTCAAATTATATATTAAATGTCGGTACAAAAAAATGGTTATTTACACCAATATACTAAATTTTATTTAAATATAAATTGCTTTCGCAGTGGCATTCAATTATGGTGTACTGAATATATTTCAACATCTTTTTAAAGTAAATATATACTAGAGACTTAATCTATAAAGCATTTTAAAAGCGTTTTTTTTTTCAACGAAATCTTTTATTATTGTATTCCGTCCGAATTGAAGGAACTGAAATATATATTGATAAGAAAATTCTTTATTCTGTTTTTTTTTCCCTTAGAAAAAACTTGCCAGAATACCTTTCAGCAATAGTATATTGTTAGTTTTATTCGATAGCTACAAAAGAAATACTTGTCATTTTTAATAATCTGAAGCTCTTGTTACATTCTGTATGAAAGAGTCACATTTCCATCTAGATTTCAAAATGCTAGAAAAATGGATGAAAGGGAAAAAAAACCCTGTAAGCTGCAGCAATTTCCCAAACCTTATATTCAAAGCGATACTAAAACGATGGATTTTTTTCCTTCACTACCCACTTTGTGGAAGTAGTACTCTTAAGCCCTCTAGGCCTAGATGTGTCTGACACCTTTTTTTTTTCTTCAGCAAAAGCGATATTAGAAACAAAATAACATTTCGTGCATGGAAAAAAATGTACGGGAATAAATAACACCAGAAAAAAATATTATTCTCACAAAACAGGCGTCACTTTCACACGATATTTTTGATCGCTTTTAGATTTTTCTGAAGATGTTATTTTTGCTTCCAAGCCTCGGGTGATTCCGTCCACCGTAAAGCAGAAGAGGGAAAAAGCGAAAAATGCATGAGACGCAGGATTAATACATCTCAACTCTCGCCGTCAGTGGCAGTCTTTCGGTTGCGTTCGAATCGGGAATTGTTTTGACATTGGTTCGAGGGCTTTGTTGAGAATAATCAAACGATACGAGACAAGATGAACAGAAGGAGAGTATTCTGTTCTTAACGAATAACTGGGAGCAGTTTGAAATGGGCGAAATGTGTTATTTTGCCCTGAGCTAAATTTACCATTCACTAATTTAATATTGTTTGTTTTGTGAGACTTTCAAATCATACATTAGCTGTGTCTCTCCTGAAAATTATTTACTTCATAAAACAACAAAATAGTATTAATGTTTACTTATTATTCAATATTTTGTTTTGAAATTTATAATCATATTTTAAGCCCAAACTTGCATGAAATTATAACAAAAGTTTGTCATTCCGAATTTACATTGTTTCAAAAGATTCTGAAACAAATCATTCATTCAAAATACCTATACCAAGTAAATGAAATTTAAAAGACATAGTATATTTCTCACTGATAAGGTATTTTTAAAACTTGCTCTCTTAATAATTTTTATATGATATATACATATTCAATCGAATTTTCGGAAGCAGTTTATTCTTTCTTTACATTTATTGCCAAGCCATACAATAATCTTCCAAAATGTATTCTGTTAATAAAATATTTTTGGTTGATTATTTATGCCAGGAAACATTCTGCTCTAATATTTCTTAATTGTATAAGAATAAAGGTGATTCAATTTAATTACTCTCATATAATAAAATAATTGTATTGCATAATTTGATTTTAAATCAAGGGAGCTGCAATACACATCAGTGATGTTTTGTGAAACATATATCAATCACAAATTAATCATGAACTTCATTAAAATATAAATCTTTTATTTTCGAGACAAAAAAAAATTACAGATGATTTCTGAATATTCAATAACGCTCATCTGAATACGGATTGTATGGATAACTTTATGTTAATTTGTGTAATCATAAATTGATTTATTCAGTCGGGTATAAGCCATATTAAGCATTTGTATGACAACTTATTACACTATAGCATTTTAATTTACATGAATCGCTTAAAATTTTGCTTATAAATAGGTACATTGTTTTGTCAATTATTATCAATTCTATATGGAACCACATATATCATCATGCTTTCAATTAATTTTACTTAATAACTGTTCCGCATTATTTAACAATATGTTGTGTCGCTGTTAGTGATGTACGCAGAGTAATTAAAAAGTTATAAAACTGATGCAACTTTGTGCATGGAGCGCCATCTACGTATGACAAAGAAATGCATAAAGTACAAAATTCGTTTGGGAATATATAATATTGTGCCATATATAGTTACGGGTATTGTTTAGAATTGTAATTGAGCCATATTAGGAATAAAGGTGAATGATAGATTTTATAAAGGGGCAAATATGCTACTGAAATTCATCAAATGATGCAAAACGATGATTGTTTGTCTTATTAACAACTTGGCTAGTTCCACCTGTTCACTCCTGGTATAGGAGTTAAAGTCGGGGGGAGGGAATCTCTGACTCTTGATTACAGTAAGCAGGATCAGACAACTCTGACTCGTTTTCTGAGCTGATATCTTAGAACTATGAAATATTCTGATGGTTCTAAGAATTTTGAGACATGCACAAAATGCATTTCGGAAGAGGCTTCACCTGAACACCCCCTTACTTGTCTGAGCCTCTCTATGCAAGACATTAGAGAGAATCGTATGTTGGTCTTGGACTTTTTCAGGGTGCACGGATTGATGAACTTGATATAGCTCTACTATTCTCGGGGATGTACAATAACAACAACATTGTTTATTTTGATCTAATACGTTTGTACGATTTGGAAAATGTGAAGATGGTAGAAGCAATTATGCGGTAGGGGAATCGGTTAGCTCTTACTATTAAAAGACAAAGAAATTTCGCTAACTAATTTCTCGAGTGGAGATAATGTTAATAACTTTCTTTTTGCAGCAATGACTCAATTGGAATTTGGTCCTGAGGGACAAACAATGAATGCATTGTTTTAAAAGAAGATAATCAATGTTGAAACACATCCCAAGTGTGCTTCTGAAAATAAAGCAAACAGAAAGAAGTTCCTGATGCACAACTAGCGACCTCCCAACGCAGCTGTTTTTCATCAATTTCTGACACACAAAAAAGTAAGTGGGCAGTAGCATACCTATACCCTCTGAAATTGGTATAGGAAGACTAGGTTCTGTTTCAAAATCTGTATTTGAGACTATAAGGACAACGATTTAATAGCATCACGATACTTCAAATTAACGTTTCAAGGGGCTACAAGGAATTCCGGGAGAAGGTTTTTTATCAGTTTATCAAGTATTTATCAGGCTCGAAGATCCCGCCAACCAATGCATAATCTTATAAAATTCATTTGCCAAGTAACTGAAAATAAAAATTTATTTACCATATTTTCTATTTTATATATGATCTACGCCTAAACATTTTAATTCGCATAACATTTATACACTCAAATATTATATCTTAAATACTGAGTCAGGGGATAAGAAACATTTTTTTTTGCTTTCTAATTAAAAGAACGATAATTCTTTCTTTGATGAGACTAACTCGATTTTTTTGTCATGTACTTCAAAATTGTAAATATATTTAAGGGGACTTAGTACCTTACGAAATCAAAGGTAGAACATTTTGACAAACTTTTTTCGATTCTTCATAAATCAAATATTTTTGCTCATTTCAATATGAAACTTTGCCAATTTGTGTAATAAAGTGTATAGTTTAAAATATTGGGTCAGGTTTTGCTATTAAATTAATATGTTTTCTTATACAACATGAAATATGCGTACAAAAATTAAAAAAAATAAATTAGCTTACCTTACGTTACCCACAAGATAACATTTGAAAGACGTACAGTAGAGCCATAATTCTTATACCAAATTAAAGCTAAATAATGACCGTATTCTGTAAACCTCAAATTTTAAATTTATCTTACATTAAAAAAAATTGTAAAATTAAGAAAATTATCAAGTTTGTATTTAGTAACCTTTTTTTCATGTATCATGTTATAAAAATAAAATCTAATCATCCTATTAACAAAACTGAGGTTCACAGAATAAAGATTTACAAGTACAACACTCATGTAAAATTTCAAAACTCTACATGCAAAGCATTTTTTTTAATCCTGTGGGAAAGCGTGAAAATAACAAACTGAGAAAAAGAGGTTTGTTTACATTGCATTGCATAGATCAAGCCACTTTAGACATTTACATTTTTTGTTGCACAAGGCGTAATAATTGTCGGATTTTGACGCGGTTTGCTTTAAAATGCTCCTAACATTTAACACTATTTTTTTAAAAACAAATTTGAAAAATCGAATTTTTGAAGGTACAAAGGTACTAAGTCCCCTTAAGACCATAATGTCTTAAAAATAATATTTAAGAGATGATCACTTACGATTTTTAAACTTAATATTTCAATTCCATCAATTTACTTATAAGGATATAAATGTTTACAATTTCGCGAATTAAAAAAAAGATGCATTACTTATATTTAACCCTTCTAAATGCCAAATTAACATTACTAACTTTACTGTATAGCATTTGTGATATTTATTACCACACTTAAATCTAAATGCATGTATCATTGTATTTGTATTATATTTGTATTAATCCCATTTAATTTAATTTACATCATAATAAAGATGTATTTAATTACGATGGCATGTGACTTTAAAAAGATATTTCTAAAACAAAATAATTATGAAGTGATGGAATAAACTTGTACTAAATAACTAATAAGATTATTCATATGACTTTCAAAACACTGTCAAATTTTCATGTTGTTATTCATACAATTTTAATCAAATAACTCAAATAAAAGTGTTCATTTGTGTTTAGTTATACAATAAAATATGCTGCGTCCTTATTCAATATTCATATTTCTACGTAATATAAACATTAAATTTTTTTTATAAATAATTAAAAATTAAATAATTTGAAATCACACTTGGAGGTTAAAATACATAGCGTGAACAGAAAAGAAAATATTTAAAAGCATCAAACAAAATAGTGGTAGGAAAATTAAATGTAATATTTTTTTAAATCATTTACCAAGTAATGAAATATAATACATTCTTGAAAAAGAAATCTAAAGAAAAAAAACTCACTACAAAGATCTTGACAGAAACAGAAAAGAGAAAACATTGACACTTTAATAGCGGCGAAAAAAAAAATAGAAGAAAAAAGATCTTACAAGAAACAGGTGTTCCAATTCTCATCACGTTTCGGTTGACATTAAACGAATCTCATCTGCAAATAATTAAAATGTTTATTTCTCGTAGATAATATTTTTGTTTTTTGACGGCCAGAATATTCCTGTTTAAAAACTGAAAGCAATACAGTTGTCACATTTTAGGAGAGAGAGAGAAAGTGAATCGAAACAATCCATTTCTTGATTGATTCGGTCTTTTCGTTTAATAACAACTCTTATGACTTTAATAAATTCGGTGTTTCCTGAAAAAGATATATGTATTAAAATATCGATTAATTTGAACACTTTGAAAGAAACTTCATGAAAATACTCGAATTATTTCCCGAGATATGATTAAATATGTACTTTTTTACGTCTTATCAATTCTATTGCATAGAAAATTTTAAAGCTAATTTTTTTAAGTCAGATTTTTTTTTGTCCGTTTCAGCAAACTAATTTAAAAACTATTTAAGATAATTTTATGGAAATGTCACAATTATATTTTCATATCATTTTGCATAATTTGAAAAGTTTTCGTGAATATTTGAAATTAATTTAAGAATAACTTACGAAAGTGGTACAGTTATATTTTTATATTATTTTGCATAATTTGAATTAAAAATATCTTCTTTAATACGTATTTTAATATCTTTTCAGGAGTAAACACATTTTAAGTTATGAAAAAGTTTAATTCCAATTTTTAATAAGCTATAAAATTTGAAAACTACATTAAAAGTTAAAATTTTTAATTTAATAATATTTCATACATTTATTTGCTTTATGCAACAGAGATTAAATAAACAGAAGCAAACTTCTTCTAGGATTGTGAACACGCTAATTAATATACTTGTACTATTAAGCAATATGAAAAGAAAGCATTATCATTAAACAATATGTAATAAATTATTAAAAAAAAACTATAAGTATCTAAAATTAGATTATCAAGGTATAAGTTATAAATTAACTATTACAAGATTTTTTTTACCATTTCATTTAAATTTTAAAAAGGTATGAATACTCGGAAAAAGTGAGAAAAAAAGATTGATTTATTGTCCTAAACAGTCACATGATTTACTTCTTGGGATAAATTCTGTCAATGATAATATAAATAAAAAGTACACAGCAAAAATTGTACGCAATTCTGAGATTTCAATAAATATAAAACAGAATGAGAAATCCTTTGTTCCATAAAGTTGAATTTGAAATACTTTTAATTTTCAAATAACTCTACATTCAAGCTCCTTCTGAATTTATCATTCGAAAATGTATTATACTATACGAGTTTTTTTCAATAAGTCCTTAGAAATTCCTAGAGATGGTGCACAAATCACTGAAAATGGTTTGCTTTTAGAAAGCTTCATGACTCGGTAAACAACAGCTTAAGTTGGAATTACTGGTATTCGTGATCATAACGTGTTTCGTGTCTCAAAAATAATTCGTCAAACCTTTTTTAGACGATGAGACCAACGCGTTTTTATTTTTTGGAAAATATTTCCCAGAAGCAAATGAACGTTTTGATTTTTGCTTGATTTCTTGTGCATAATGATGAATCCAGGTCTCACAGACTACGACAACTGGATTTAAAATTATGTTGACAATTCAACGCGGCAGCAATTGACTACCAAATTAAAACTAACTTAAGAAAAGATGTCGAGCTTGTTATGGCTACGTTTAATAGATGGCAGCACCCGAAGGTTACAACAATTTATCTTAATGATGTCCTCTGTCTTCAAATACAAGTACGTTTTCAACCATCCTCGTATTAACAGGAATATTATATAAAAAAAATTGAAACAACCATTAAAAGGAATTTCTTATATTTTACGATTTTTTATGTTAAGAATAAATCTTACATAAAATGTCATAAAAGTTTATAATTATTTAAATTAAATATAATCACGTACAACACACATATTTCATTTCTTCAACATTTCATTTCATCGAAAATGTTTCCTCAACAGTACATAAGAGTCCGTTTGATGAAAACACTATCAAGAAATTGAATACTACGGCACCTTGATTAGTAGAGAAATGAACTCGTATTCGAGGGGTAATGAGTTCAGGTATAATCCTTCAAAAAAATGTCGTACTACGGAATTAAATTAATGAAACCTGACAGAGCACATCTTTCTCACGTTGGTGTGACGTGGAACTTGTAATAAAGACATTTTATTAAGTTATGCGTCGTCTTTGGTGACTGTGGATCCATTACCAACAACCCTCTGTGTACTTTCCAGTGCTTAATTATCAATAGATCAATATGGTAAAGAAACATAGCATTGAGAAAATTAGGAAGTAGAAGATAGACAGTTTCTGATATTAAAACTGCAATTAAGACAGATGAAAGTTAGAATAATATGAATGTGAGTGAATGCGTGCCTTTTGATCAATATGGTAGAGAATCATAGCATTGACAGAAATTATGATATAAAAAAGTGATGTATAGTCCCTAATTTTAGAAACTAAATCTCGAATTTAGAATGGGATAAGCTAGAGTAATATCAGTATATACGCTTTTTTAAGCATAAAGTCATGTTCAGTTTATATAAGTTTAAATTTTTTATATTAATATGTCATGTTGAGTACATATAAAAATATTTCATTTTTGCTATATTCATCATGGGAAAATAACGAACCCTAATTTCCCCCCCCTTCAATTAAATATTATTCATTCGCAAGCATGTATTAAAAATATTTCGATTACGATTAATACTTATATGTATCATTAAATCAAAATTATTTTTGATATTTGAATTGCTGCTATTTTAATTTTTCTAATTTTAAGATCAAGAACATTTTACTTGTTTCCTTTTTTTTTTTTTGTTTTATAATTAGAAATAAATATTTTGGTAAAATTTATTCTATATTTAAGCTAAACACTTTATGAAACAATAAATTTAATGTCCATTGAGATGAAAACTTTAGGGGAGACAAAAATCATTAAAATTAGTTTCAATAAAACACCATTTTTATGTTATTTTCTAACAAGAGAAAATAAAATTTATTGACAAAAATAAAGGTATAATGCACAGATTTCCATTTTCTGCAAACTTATCTTGGCAAAAGAATAACAGCGATATTATTAGCGAAAATATAAATAAAATATGAAATATGTCCATATGACTTGCGTCAAAAAATAAAAGAAAAATATAGAAATTCTTCAAAGCTAATAAACAATTTTTCCTATTCTATACAAATATATACACAAGTTTTGTAAATATTGACCAAAAATTCAATCATCATTTTCGATTGAAATATTTTTGTAAACATTTTCCGAAATGTAAACCTAATCTTCTAATCATATTTTTAGTAAACATTCCAAAAAATGCAAACTTAGCATGCTAAACAGATGTTTAGCTATATATACTATGTATTTTGATGTAATTTGTGTCAAATAAGTATGCTCTGTTTTTGGAATTCTGCAGGGTTTTTTCTTGTATAATTCGTTTTTTTAAATCATTTTTGTTTTTCGATACTGTATTCATACTTTTACAGAATAATTTATAAAAATAAAAGTGGAGTCTGTGATAAGTTTTAATACTTTTCATTCATTTTATTATTTAAATTAAGAGAAGTATATATTTCTTAGGATTTACGTGGAACTCAAGAAACCTGGTATTTTCAGTTGCAAACTATAATTTTGTATATCATTTTGCCATTTATTTACTTGCATTAAGTTACTAAGAAACTAAATTACCTTACCAGAAATGATTGCTGAAATTTCAACTTTTCACTGTCTTTTTAAATATCGTTCTACTCTTCTTCATAATCATTTAATTAACGTATTTTGTTCTAATTAAGAAATAAATTACAAAATCTTAAATAAAATTGGAACAGCAGAATAAAACTATAACTTTAATTTTAAAATTATATTTTAATTCTTGGAAATATTTTGATGAAATATGTGGTTGAAAGTTAAGCTAATGCTGGAGTAAAACATGCCAATCATCTTAATATTGTTTTAGTCAAGGATATTTAATCAAAAAATTTTATTATTAATTCTATTACGAAGTCAAATGTAAAACTTAAGCGAGTCTAAGTATACACTTTTCAAACAGATTAGTCAAATTTGATTGTTACTTTTCTGTGAATCCAATAGGATTCATAAAACTAATATATGATTGAATTTATAAAGTAGAGATAAACATTTTAGAACTCACTAAAAACTACTTTAATTGATCTCTTGTCATTTTCTACATCACACCAAATAAGGCAATTCATGGAGGAAGTCCCATTTGGTTGATCCGATTCGATTAAATCAACTGAAGTGCTAAATTCAAAATTTAGATTCCTTTCGATTAATTTACGCTATTTATTTTACAGAAACTTCCACTTTACATCAAATAAAACAATTTCAATTTAATATTTCAAGCAATTAAAAATACTTAAGTTACTTGTAGGAAAACCGATGCTGAATATCTGAATATATATATATAATTTCTAAATTTCTATTCTAAATTAGTTTATTTCATTATAAAGTTTGCGTAAATGTTTTGGCGTTAACTACTCCTCAACAAATAATATATTGAAGTGCATAAGTTACTTAATATCTCCACGTATGAAACAAAAATAGCAATTAAATCAATAATTTATTATTTAAAATCAAATGTTAGATTAAGACTAGGTTATTGTCACGAATAAAAGTAAGGGGATGTACCAGTGATGTTCTGCATATATGTAATGATATAAATTCAGTGAAAACAAATAAATCAATGAAATATTACGGTAAAATAATATTAACGTGCCATAATTAAATTTAAGTAATAGTTATTAATGATATTTATCAGGAATACTATATATCACTGTGATTTAATATAATGGTAAGGTAGACAGAATTTACAAAGCAAAGAAATTCCAGATAAATACTAACCTAGAATGTACTCCAGACAGAGAGGAGGTAAAAGAATCGGTCTTGTCTGCATAAGATCTCGTGCAAGATATGGAATTTATTCAACCATCCATATACTATAGGATTTAGTGGAGATATAATTATTTTTAATGTATATGACTCGTAAAAACCTTCAAAGAAATTGAAAGAAAGTGGTTCTATTCGGTATATATACAGGGAATGTTCAAACATGTTATTACAGAACTCGAATAGCACTCGAGACGACTTCTTATTTGTTGCCATAATTTTCAACCCATTCTGTTTATTGTTGTTTGTTTTGAAAAGCGAAGAGTATTCCAAGAAGAAAACTTAAAAGTGACTCCCTTTTTTTCCCTTATTGCATTGTTATCACTTCTCTTTATTAATTTTTTTAGTATTACCGATTTGTTTGACTTTTTTTGGTACCTTTACGACGGAACATTAAATCTGAGCGATTTCCGTAATAATAGCGTGGCGCTCACAATAAGTTACAGACGAATTTCAAGGTCAAAGAGCTAATTCTACTTTTTTTTTTCTTACAACGGACGGAACTTTTATTATTTTCTGGAACTTTTAGAGCATCGGCCCTGTAATTGACTTCTTTTAGTGCAAGACGGTAGAAAAATAGAAGAGCACATCGTGTTATTTCAGAAACAATGCAGCTTGAATAAAGGTATTTTGTTTCGTTATTAATAACGTTTCTCCGGGTCATCTTAACTTACTCCCAAGTTTCTTTCTGTCAAACAGATCGTAATTCGGATTTATATTTTTCAATACTATTTCCAAACAGGTTGTAAAATGTATACATGCAATCAAAGATTTAATATATATATGCATAATTATAAGTCAATCCTCAACTCCCTTGAACTTCTATCAAGAAATCATTTCCAAACCAAACTGAAAACCGAATATAATAAAAATATAGGTTTGCCAGAATAGTCAAAAATGCATTTGAACTCATGGACCAAATTCCTAAGAACGGCTATTAAATTTACATCGACGGCGAAAGAAATGATAGTATTATTTATGGTTGTAATGTCTTTATCAATATATCCCTACTTTCTCTTATAATATTCAGATTCGGAATGCAGATTTTTCTCGGTTTTCCGATTTCAATGTTATTAAAACCGCACGACACCTCATTCGTCGGTATTTAGTTCTTGTCGAACAGTGGCAATGTCATTCCAGTAGTTACCTCAGTAATTGCACTGAGATCAGATATAGCTGTTCTATTTTTCAAACCCTCAAATATTACCTTTCTGCAACAACAGGATTTTACTTGAAGTTAATCGGGTCTCATATAGAGCTCCTTGATGAATGAAACTGTTGATAATTTGGCCAAGGAAGGAGCTTCTGTTTTCTATCAGATCCAAATTTTTCTCACATATTCTGGGAACACTATGCCAAAATTTATAAAAAAAATCAAACAAGTAATTATTGAAGACCCCTTTCGTCTTACTCATTGAAGACAGTTACGAGACAGGCAAGGTTCTGGTGGTGTCCTTACAATGAAACCTTTCCCAGTGAATTCGCTTACTCCTGGGGAGGAAGGATTTTCACTACTAAACATGAATCCACGAAATTACGGGAAGATGAAATAGTTATTTAAAAATATATTCTGTAAACTTTATACACACATACACACACACACACACACACACACACGCACACACACACACACACATATATATATATATATATATGTATGTATGTATGTATATATAAAATAAGGGCTTAATAACAGCCAAGACACACAAATAACCTCATCAACTTACACACAATCCCACTTCAAAACTCAACTTTCCAAATCAACCAGATAATCTGTACCAAACGCTAGTTCAAAACAGAAACAAATTTTCATATGCAAAACTTAATTCTGGATTAGAAACTGGACTATGAACTGAAGCAATCAACGGTGTTTCAAAAGTAAACTTCTCCCATCAACTTATCAACAAATACCACGTGCTCATTTAAAGAGCTGTCAGAAGGACTACGGGTCTGTAACATGTTCTTTATACAATATTTATATATAATCCAAATCTACATAATCTTTGTCTCTTTGGAGTAGGATGTCATATCTGTATGTATCTCAACTCCTATGGACGTATAACACCATATTGTGCATAAAATATTAATTTTTAAAACTTTCTAAGGTTTTAATACGTATGCGTGACGGTCAGGTGTTAACGAGAAAACACTCCTTCGGCGTGCCAGCTATCCTGATAGTGTTAAAGAAGATAAAGGCATTCAAACCACCATTTGTATGCTTGCTAATGGATATATTAAAAGTCTTATTTTTAACCCTTTAAACTGTTTGTATTTCTACCTATGCATCTCCCTACCTACTTCTAAATTGTATGAGGTATGGCGGAGAAAATTTATTTGCTGAACCTCATATCATTTATTATTTCTTGGAGATTTGTGGTCTCATTGACTAGGTGTTGTCTTCGACTAGACCATGTGGAGCAAAATAAAATAGTACGTATAATTGTAGTAAATTAAAAATACACAATATGCACTCTATTCTAAGCAAAAATATAACGTGAAAACAAAAATTGACAGCAATAATACTATCTGGAATCGCATAATGCAAAAATTATTTCTTTATTATTTTCATTCATTTTATTATTTGTGGATTTAAATCAAATTCGAGATTTACTGAAACACGAGAGGACAAGAAATTACGAGTCATTGCCTAGAATTTTAATGCTTGAGTATAAAAAAATATCAAATTACGATTTTACTGAATGTGTGAAGTTTTTAAAAATATTTAATTATTTTTAACTGTCTAAAATGTTAAAAAAATTGTTCTTTGTTTTAAAATCACCAACAATTATTGTAACTTTTAATCCCCTTAATTAAAACAAAATACAACTGCGAAGGGTGTTTTAAATTTATGTGTTTTTCAATTCATTTTGACCACCCAGATAATTAAGTGTTTGAGTAGGAAATAACTGAGTCAACAATCCTAGATTCAAAAATTAAATTAATAAGGCATAAAGATTAGGATTTAGTTAAGCTTAGAGTATCATGATACATTTAAAAAAAATATTACTACCATATATTCTCACTAAAATCGTTCATTTCAGAAATTTCACTAAAAATTCAAATATTATAACTTTTTAATGGTAAAATGTAAATTTTAATCTCGGATCTAAGTTATTGCGTTACAAAATTAACATTAATTAAATGTTACACATTCTTACATTATACGCTTTTAAATTATAACAATTGGCGAATAATACATCACTAACTATTCCGTTATACATACATACATATATATATATATATATATATATAATATAAAATTCTCCAATAAATACGATTTTTGAAATCATCGTATATTTTACGTTAAACTATTCCTCCATCTGTATCTAAATGATTATTTAATTTATAAATTCATAAGGAATTATTGACATAGAAACCAGAACAGAGAATGCTTTTGAATGCGTTACCTTCTAGTCTTATAAAATATAATTTTCACATATCATGTGTTGATTTATTTCTTTTTTTTGAGCTATGGATATATATATAATTTTAGCAACAAATCCAATTTAATAGAGCCTGAC
>BMAW01016513.1:367963-411549 GCA_019974015.1 Nephila pilipes
GAATTTAGGGCATTTAGTAATTTGATCCTATACCGTCTAATTGAGTTGACTGAGATGAGGATTAAATTATCTCATTTTATAATTTAAAATTAAGTAAAAAAATTACTCACGCATATTCTTCAAACTTATGCTAATTTTATGTTATTTTTCATGATATGACAAAAGGAATTCAAAACTAGAATTAAAATTATTTGGAATGAGAATTTCTTTTTCTTTCTATAAATTCTCAAATAAATAAATAAATAAAGTTAACAGCAAAGGTTTAATAACACAGTTCTCTTCTCGATTGTTTATTAATGTCACACTTAGAAGAAACACGAAAACTATTTGCGGCCTCGTAATTTTTAATCTTTTTTAAGCGACGAGGATGATACCAGTGGTGGCACCTCCTTCTCCAAACATCCCCACCACATCCACGCCAAGACTTGTAACCTCGACAGATTTAACCTGCATAATCTCCTCTGCATCAAGTATCTTCAATGGCATTAGGAATCAAATTCTCGACCCGACAGAAACAACGCCAGCCGCGAGTTTTCGACATTGACATCTAAGCTACTGCGGCCACTTATTTCAAATCGTGCAAAATATTAACATTATGGATAAATTAAGTTTTTACGAAAGTGTATCGAATTCCTAAGAATCACATTTTGAGAAGATAACAAATACAAATATTTTTTTCTGTCTTTTGGCACGTTTATTAACAATTTTAAAATTCGATTTTCTGGAGTTCTTCGAATTAAATGCTCATAAACATCATATCAGCATAATCAACAAAATTCTTTCGACATTTAACAGGAAAATTTTTAAAAAAAATAATAATGAATATATAATACTTGTAGAAATTTCGATAAAGAATAAACAGGAATTCTAGATTTTGGAGTTACCTTAATGTTTCATCACTTTAAGATCATGGTATTAACATTTAAATAAGGACATGTAGTATAAGTACACTCTACCATATGATAAGTACTTTAACATTTTTTCAGAAAACAAATTTAAGTGTTTAAATAAGGATGTATATGTGAAAATGTTAGCAACAATTATAAATGAAATATGTGAAGCTCCTTTATACCATATAAATATTTTAAAATTATCTTTAAGACCAGCACCACAAAATAAAATGTAAAAGGATTGAGAGAAAACTTAATTCATCATGGTCGTTCTATAGAATAATTATTGTAAATGTAAATATATTTCCACTCTTTGTACAAAATGAAGATATTTTTAAAAGGTCAAAATAATACCTTTTTTACTTTAACTCGAGAGAAAGGGAAAATCAGAAAGTGAATTAATGGAGAATGCCAGAGACTATATATCAGGCTTCATGGTCAAAGCTAAAGAGAAAGGAATATATCTTCTAGGAATTTATATGCAAGGATTTCTTCAGATCACGAGATATTCGGGGAAGGGATTTCTAGGGATTTTAATAATAGATAGAAAACGTAACAGGGATTATCCCTGTAGCTTTAAGGAGTGGAATTAGCCAACTCTATAGATGTTAAGAGCACGTGATTGCATAAATTAAAAGATAAAAACGATTTCTATCGGGAAATAAAAATGAACTCTTTTCTGTGATCGTTAGATCTTTGGGAACATTTAGAAATTAAATTATATTTAAGTGAAATCATTACATATATGCAGCAAAATTTTTTTATGATAAAATTTTAAAAGTGGTCAAGGGCACCAATAAGGCTGTACAGAAAACAAAAGCTTCCTTTGATGGCTAATAACTTCAGGAATGAGTCTTAAAAAATGAAATAGTTACGACCAACCCGAAGCATTCTCCTTAAAACAGAAAATCAAAATTATCTTCACATTACGCAAACCACTGGAATGCCGACAAATTCAAATTTGGATGGGTTGCCTCTTAAAAAAGAGGCTTCCTATGCTTCATAACGCATAGGTAGGGCTGAATTAAACCAAATTAAGATTCAAGGATTGTTTCAGTAATTCCAAAGCATCAGCGCGTAATTTTTATGTCTTGTGAAAATGAGCTTCCGCTGCTTTAATTTTCCTTACGGAAACGGTTCGTAGCGTTTGGGTAGGTCTTTTAATTTTCTTTCAGTGAATTCGCCATTTGAAAGGAAAATTTTATGGCTTGCAAAAAGTGTGACTTTAATTATATCATTATGTGGTACTTTTGTATAATTTGCCGCTCTCTATTAGATGACAGCTGTAATAATAGGCCTTGGCATTTCAACAACTAAAAAGAATGAAAATACGTTGATTTGATAACTACAACTTTTTACTGTGTACTTATCGAGAGCTTCTCTGCTTTTATTTTTTAAAAAATCAGGAGGCTGGATTGTATAATAAAGGAAAATTACAGATGTCATTTGTATTTTTATATCCTTTTAAACTTAAATTGCTTGGTGAAGAAAAATAATATCTTATTGTTTTTTTGCACTATGCTACTCCTTTTTTTTTTTTTTTTTTTGTTAAGATTCAAAGAAATGACGCACACACGCAAAATAAATTGAGACGTCAGAAAATTATTAAGTCAATAGTATTATTAATTTTTAAGGTAGTTTTTGGAAGTGTTATTTTAAACATGTATTCACAATTCAAAAAATAATTTCCTCAGAATTCGGTAGAAATATCAAGAATCAATTGATAAATAGTATAATATTTCATATAGGCTCATAATATTTACCAGCAAGTGACATAATCCTTAAAATTCAACGAATTTTTTAATTCCGAATCATTAGCATCAACAAAGAAAATAAATAAAACGATATAATATAAAACTTGAATGTTTTGAACCGTATGTAATGCTTAGATTCCTAGTTAAAAGGTTTTACTCATGATTGGAAGTTATTTATTAATTCAGAAACTTCCATTATAATTTACTGCATTTTAAACCACCGAAATAATCCAAAACTCAGTTTAAAGTTTGGAGACGCAATTAGATTCAGTGGAACATAAAACTGCATTATAAAAGATTAAACATTTGGAGGACACATAACAGTATGATATACGAATGAATGTGTTACAAAGTTTTGTCCTTATGGGATCGTCTGGAAATTTTAGATAAAATGAATTATAAATCGCTACCCAAATGCTCCGTCTAGCGTCATAATCTATAACGGTTAACAATATATAGTACACGCAACGTCACAGGTAAGATTTTTGTAGACATTCGGGAGCAAACAGCAGAATATGTCCATTTAAAATTCATTTACACAATTCAACACCCTATGACATTAAACATATATAGTACCTGCAAGTTATTGCTTAGCTAATATTTACTTATATGTATATGAAGATTATTTTATTTATTATAATAGTTTTATAAGATAGTTATATATATTGATGATGTTATAGTCTTTCAAAATAATAATAACAAATACGCTAAAATTCCCCCTCTTCTTTTATACATAAAATTTAAATTTATTGGAAACTAATGGTAATATATATATGAATCGGAATATTTAGATATTTTTCTTAGAAATAAAATGTAATAAATGTTAAGTAATACTTACGATAAGACAGATAAAATTTGCTTTGAAATTTTTAAAATATCATAATATAGAAATTTATTAAGCCTGAATATATTTAGAAACATAATTTCTAATCATATATTAGGTAATTTTAGTCTCCTGGCTAAAATATAGGACGTTTACTATAAGTGGAATATTTTTAAGAAAAATGTCTGCAAACATATTTTATAAGTGTAATGTATAAAAGTAAAATATTTTTTAAATTTTTGTTTTCAATTCTAACTATTTTCTCATTACTCTACTTTTATTTTACAAAGAATTATTGAAAATAGAAGCATGCATCTAACTTTCCTGAATAAAGGAACCATTAATATAAACCAATCTTAAATTTGACGACGTTATCTTCATATGCACTTACAATCTAAACAGTTCATGTTGTGCTCTCCAGGCTCTGTTTGAAACGACGCCATTTCTATATAAAAGTGTGTAAGCATCCGCTGGTCTAACTGCTTGCAATCACTTCGGCTCGCAGATGTATACGCATCTAATAAGCTATTCGCAAGCAACCAGCCCCACATGTAAGTTTTTCAACAAACACAAAGAAAATTTGCCTTTCATAATGGAACAGCGTTCACGGTAATCTTTATGCTCGCGAGCACCTAGGTGCCATTGGCAATTTTATCTTCTCACGTTGGTGATTGATTCTTCCTTGCCCATTGATTACTGAGTGTATGTTGCGAAAATGATTTTAGCAAACAACTAGTTGACTATTCAGTTCGCAAGTGCATGTGCACTTTAAACTGTGAAATCTTTTTGTGTTCGTAAAAAACTTACGGAAGGTTGATTACGGCAAGCGGCACGTGAGCGCCGCATATACATACGCCTGCAGACTCGGCTCTCAACTGCATATGTACCTTTAATTATATATATGAAAAATTCTCTTTTTTCTCATGGAATGCTGAAAGTGTATTTTGAAAATGATTTCAACGAATGACTCGCTAACCATTCGGTTCGGAAATCAATTCGGTTCACTTCAAACTGTGTATTCGTTTTGTTCTCGTAAAAAAAAAAAAACTTACAGGAAATGGATTGCCGTAAGTGACTCGTGAGCAATTCATTTGGAATCTATATATCTGCATATAGATCCTATAGTGAGTTACTCCGCTTTCAAACATATGCGCACCTTTATTTGTGAATAGTTCCCTTTTTAAATGCTGAAAATATATAGTAAAAACAATTTCTTCGAACGACTTGCGATCCACTCGTCTCGCAAGTGTAAAGGCATTTTAAATTGCGAATTTTTTTTCTCGTAGAAATCTTACAGGAAATGAGTAACCGTAAGTGGTTCGTGATCAGACCATTTAACATTACACCTTTTTACAGAACCTCTAGTGAACTGCACGGCTCAAGTGTCTGGGCATCTTTGCATGTTTGAAATTTCCCTTTTTTTTCTGAATTAGGAAGGTGTCTATCTGATAAAAGAAATAAAATCACGCACTAAAATTTTTTAATGCGAGCTGAAATTTAGGAGAGATATTAACTCACTTGAAAATATCGAGAATATTTCTTTAAGAGTTCATTCGTGAAAATCAAGGAGTGGCTGCAATTGAAATTCCTTTCGTCAAACTTAGCGTGCTTTCTAATCTGATTTGTGTGATTATTATGTTGTTTATACGAAGTTCTGTTGAGACCTAAATGCTTATTTCGCTTAGATGTAATTGAAGCACGACTGCTAACTTGTTGGCAGTCCTGATTGATGAAAGTAATTATCGTAATCGTAAAGAAAGAATTATACAGCAGTATTATATATTTTTTAGCCATGTTTCCTGCTGTGTCTTAAGTTTTAACTCTTCAACGTACTTCAGCAATTAAGCTCCGTTTTAAAAATAATGTGGCAAATTATGACAAATAACTGCTCTTTTCACAATTTTGAGCAAATTCTAAAATTGTGGGAAACCTCACTTAGAAAATATTTTAATAGTTTTGTAAACAGTTTTCTAAAAAGAACATGTTTCTGAATCGATTAAATGACATCTCATAGGATGTCTGAAAGTTCGAAATTCACTTATATTACCTTATTCTTATAGTAGCGTATTTTTGGACACGACAATTAAAAGTTTTGATGCATCTAATTTGATGTTTTTGAGATATAATTAGATATTTTGATATAGGAAATATATTTTTCGTTATAATTAAACCAAATGAAGAGTTTACGAAGTTTTGCGGGATATTTTCAGAGTATTGGAAATATTTTTGCATAGGAGATAAATTATTTAAAGTTTGATTTATATAGATATTATTATATATTTAAATAATTTTGAATTTCAGAATTTTTTGGATGATGTTTAAGCCAGTTAAATCTAGGAAGAACATTTTGAAATTGTACAACAGTCAGGTAGCTCGTCACTTGATCCAAGCTCAAAATTACGAGGTCTATCACCAATAGCCTCATATTACTTCAAGAGCGAACAACATTCAAGATTGTGATCGAAAAATAATAATTTTGATGCTACTTATTTTTTGCTCATTATTTTCGATGTAATGTAAATTCTAGTATTTTTCCTTAAAAATACATAACAGTAATCAAATATTTAAAGTTTTTCTATTAAAAAAACTTACATGATATAATTTTTTTTCAAACATACACTTAAAAAATTTGAAATATAATATTCTTATCATTACAAAGGTTATCTGTTCTTTTTTGCAAGAAAATTCAATAATGCCAATAGGGCTTAAGAAAAATTCTGAGTCTTTAACAAATGATACAAATATTTATTTACAGATCTCGCCCTTACCTCTCACCCTGGAGTACAGGTTTCGTTTCATTATTACACAGGCAATCCCTCAATTCGATACAAGAAAGGAGCACCACAGTCTTTTCTTGCCAATGGGTGTCATATGTAATGCAATCATGCATTTTACAAGTTTTGAGCACATGTTCATAAACAACTATTACTAGAATAATCCTTCCTGTGCATGATACTTGTTTTTCTTCTGAGGACTTTTGAGTTATACTAGTTAGTGATACATACTTTCATTTCTGTAGTGTGTGGAAAAGGAACTAAACATTCTTTAATGCGTGCTTGAAAATAACTTGTCGAATGTTATTATCTGCCAAAGTTAAATGCATTTACAATGACAGAAAAACGCACAGTATGTTCTTCTACATTGAATCGTTCAAATCCTCCATTGCGACTGAAACCTTAAAATAATGTCGTCATAAATTTTATATTTATATTTAAATATCAAATAAAAAGTGACGCACTAGTTGTTTCATTGAATCATTACACGAAAAATAAAAATTTATAATTTGGCAGTATAATTCTTGTCTGGAAAAAAAAATCATACATTTTGTTTTTGTTTGTGAAACACTTGAGAAAATTATCTAAATATTCAAAACTCCATACAGAGTGTTATTACACAATAAGAAATACAATTTGAATATTTTATTTTTCCGAATATAATTTAATCACAAGGAGTATTTTAAATACAATGATTTTCCAAAATTTCGATCACATAAAACAAATGCCATTAAAAGGTACCATCTCTCTTTTCACAAAATAGATAGTAGATGATTGATTGATTTTATTACTAAGGGTAGAAAACTATTTTTAATTCAAAATTTTTCAATTGATTTGTTGATTTTTTTCTCGTATCTTAAAAAAACAATTAATTAACAAATTGCAAAAAATTAATTCTGAAACTTTTTTTTAAAAAAAACCCATATTATAAAGACAATATTAAGAAAAAGGCTACGCTGGTAAAATATCTTGAAGTGAAACTCATTAAAATGATAAATATCCTTTTAACCACAATTTCTCCAGTCACCCTGCTAATTAAGAACATTCTTATTTTCAGTTACTTTTGCAGAAAGTTTTACACATATTCGAAATGGTCCAACATCAATCAAATCTGGAATTCACATTCCGTGAATCATTTTACCGATTTCTATACAATTTATTCAAATAGAAGTTCTCTCACACACTATGCATACCTTATTATCCCGTTATTTATTATTCAGTGCCACGGGGAAGGTGCGTAAGTTTTGATTCAATCAGTCTCAGAAACTGATCTGTAGTGCTAAGCTTCCATTTTAATTAACGGTTTTAAATTGTTGAAGCCATTCACTGAGTTCGGAAAATAAAGGTATAAAAGTTTTCAAAAATTATATATCTCTATCTCTCTATCTCTTTTCTGCGAAAGGATTTATCTTCGGGATAATGATTTCGAAAAGTTCATTTCTCTGGCACGGACGGATTGAATTTGATCGTGATTAATTCGAAACATTTCCAACAAAACGATTTAATTATTTCATGGAACATTTCAAAAAGGTAATGGAAGCCTTTTAATGTGAAATGAAAGGTGCATTTGATAACTCTTCTAAGACCAAAGCTCAATTTGTTAGATTGATAAATTATTCAATTTGCTGTTAAAAATTTTATTCGGGCGGTGTTTTAAATAGAAATTATTGAAATGTTTTAAAAATATAAATAACATGCTGGAGTTAGTGTTAAATGTATGTATTTTCATTTAGTTAAACTCCCATAAGAGCAATAATGCGTTATACATTAAGAGAAAACATATGTTCTTAAGGAAACAGGCAATCTCGTTAATTAACGACTGCTACTTGTATATGATAGTAATGGAGGATTTTCAAGAACAATTATAGCATATTTAAATGAATCTTTAGAAGACAAGCACTAACAAACTTTTGTGCAAATGAATATTTTGAAAGTATGCCATTAGATATTTATTGGCTCGAAATTTTACTAATGAACTAATTGCAATCAAGGAAAATCTCTTCCTTTACCTCACGAATATCTCAGACTCAAAATCTGCTCTAGAGGCGATTTCCAAAATAAAAGAAAACCATATGACCTTCAATAGATATCTGCATTCAACATAAAACGGAAATGAATAAATGTGTAGACTTGGTTGCCATGAAAACGCGAAATATGAACCAGACTTCTACTAACTTACTGGTTGATGAAAATGCTGAAACTTCAAAAATAATTCTTGAATTATCAACTAACTTGAATTATCAATTAACCTCTAAAGAGAAATCCTTAGGTACTAACATCCATAATCCAATTGAAAGACACAAAGCAAGAAACTACAATGGAATTCAAAATCCCCCTGACAACTCAAGAAATTTTCTCGAAATTGTCCGGATACTACATTGACACCAGAGAATATTTGTAAAAGTCAAACAACTTTACGGAACTCTTTTTTTAAATTTTTCATTGTCTTTCACATTTATTTATCCTTCCATGAGTTGCTCTACAGCCCTAACATTCTTGATTTAACAGGCCTTTGATACTATTTAACGTATACTTAGTATTATTGGGAATAAAACTACTGCACTATGAATCTATCTGCTAAGGATTAAAATAGTAATTAAAACTCGTTTCTGCAATTAAAAACAAGATACGAGGGAAAATAATTTAACAAATCTCAATCAGTAGTATAATATAATAAACCATTCTTCATTAAAATGTAGCGTAATTCCACGATTTGTGAGAGGTATATCAGGCTTTAAAGTAGAGCAAAGTGATATATATATATATATATATATATATATATATATATATTACGTTACACTATTTTAAAGCCTCTTAGAAATGTGTTGCATTTTGTTTTGTTTTCATTTTTCATTTTCTAGAAGTACAATTCGTATCCACAAACAATTATCATTTTATGCGACACAGAAATAGTAAATTCACGTCAATTGAAATAAAAAGTAAGTATTTAACATGCCTTGGTATTTGTATTTTGTCAATCGTTGCTCTAATATTTTTATTTAATTCATCAAGTAATGAATAGTTTTCGAATAATTTTGAGCACATGTGAAAGAAAGAGACAAATAAGTCGCTATTTAACTATATCATTTCTTACGAAGAAATAACAATAACATATTAACCGTTACACAACTCAAAGAGGAATAACAATTTTTACTCTTAATAAACTTGGGAAATTTTAAGTTATATTTGAAATCATGCAAGATAAGTATATTAATGTAAAATATATATTATTTAGTTTTACGCTCAATGTACTTTTAACAGCTTAATCAATTTCAAACATGTTCAGTCATGAACAATGAATGAATGAGTAATAGAAAACTTTAAATACGAGAAAATAAATAAAAGTTATACTAAAAATCGAGACATACAGCAATCCAACTAAACATGAAATGATATTGCATCATATCTGCAATAATATTCCTCCTAATTATGTAATTATTTCGTTTCGCATCAGTAATAACCACATACTTCTTTTTTCTCAAATACATATATCAATCATTAATTTATTTCAAAATCTTCTTCCCCAGAAAAGGGGTGAAACGCTCTTCATATCGATTTGTATTCTTCCTTTCTGAAATCAAGTTTTTCTTTTTTCATAGGTGGAGAAAGGTCAGTACCATTTCGGAAGAAAGTTAACAAATGCATAAACCTCAATGAGTTCCAATAACGTCCCGGTGAAAACCTCATTTTCCTTTTTACTTCTTCATTGGGGATTATTCTTTTTTTTTTTTTTCTCCTACTGCGGGATTGCGTGCACGCATTACAATTGGCATTTCGCTGTTTGTGCACGGAATACAAATCCGTTTCTGTGTTTTCTTACCGGTCACACGCACACACCGCGTTATGACTTCGAGGCGAATCCGTGGAAAAGTGAAACACATCTCCCGTGAGCTTATTTTAGTGAACTATCGCGTTTGTATTCTGAATTATGTGAGCGAACTCTTGTAAATTTAGTGTTCTTTATTCTTTCTTTGCGAATAAATATGTCTGAAAGATTGATTTTATAGTCGATCACCTAGCTAAACTAGTTATGTATACGAGGAAAATATATATGTAAAAACAATGTTTTTACTTAATTGATTAAAAAAGTTTTGTAGTTCTTGATATATAGCCGTAGATGTGGTCATATATCATACCCTCAATGTGCTATTTTTGATCATTTTCAAGCAAGACGTCTTACAATAGCTACTTGAAAGCTAATGACGATTGATTCAGGGCCGGCCATCTAGGGGGGCCCCCCGCAGTAGATGCTATGCACCTGGGCCTGCAATTCAGGAGGATCCAATTAAAGAACTAAAATAATGTATTCTTGCACATGAAAACTTGACAAAATTCCTACCGTTTTTAGTATGATATAAAGTTCATTTCGTCGTAAAAACATTTCGATCTTCATTTCTTAAACATTCATTTCGTTCTTCATTTCTCAAACATAATTTCGTTCTTCATTTCTCAAACATTCATTTCGTTCTTCATTTCATCGTGTGCATTTCGACAATCTTCTCAAACTAATTTTTGATTATGCGAATGGATAGTTTTTGTTATTTGATTTAGGGAACTCCCTAGTATCCACAACTAAACAACTTTTTAGTCAAGCGTGTGAACTGAACGCTTAAATGCACCAGTATGTTAAGCACAGAAATGGAAATTGCAAAAAAATTAAATTTTTCTGAAGTAATTAATGTATTAGCAAAAACATAATCACGCATTAAATAAACGTGCATTAATCATATATGTTCGTGTAATTTTTTTTAATTTACAAAAAAAAAAAAATATTTCCCTTATTTTTTTGATTAATTTTTAATTTTATTTTTAAACATATTTCTAAAAATGTAAAGAAAAATGTTTATATTTCTTGTCTCAATTTTAATAATTTAAAAACTTATTCATTTATCTTATTTATTTTACCAATTACAAAAATTATTCCTACTGAAAAATGTTTATAATAAAAATATTTTCCTCGACTTGGGAATGTGAAATTTAAAAGAAAAACCACGTGAATTCCCTCAAGGGAATATCAAGTCACGAAATTCTGCATTAAATAATAAGACAATTTTGAATAAATTACATAGCCATCTAACTATTATATAGCTGAGGTAGACATAAAATATTATCCATTCATCAGGATAACATATATTCTACGTATAAGCAAATATCACACGCACAACATATGCTTTAAAAGCTTTAATGTTTGATGCCGTCTTATCTATTCTAGGCGCATATATTCCTCTATCCACTCTGCGTAATAACATTCTCAACATTCATTTTAAATGCACAACGAAATTATATGAAATGTACGAAACAATTGCTAAAATAAGTTGTCTTGTATTTATTAAAACAACTATGTAAAACTGGTAACGTATGGTCTAGTCTGAATGAATTTATTTATATAATTTATAAAGCATTCATTCCGCAGACAAAGGCGACAAATATGAGACACAAACACAGACATGAAAATTTCCGTAGAGATAATATTAATGATATAGATAAAGGAAGTATGAGAATAAAATATAATTCTTTCATGGTATGTTTTATTTTTAATTCATGAAATCTTCCCTTCTTTAAAAATTAAAGGTTTTCTCTTAACGAGTGATGAAAAATTTTAATCTCCATCATTTGCCTAAGATGTTGATCCAGATTTACAGTTTTATCATATTTTAATTTAGTTAAGTGCAATATAGTTTAAATGATATAAGATTTAAATGGTCTAGGAGTGCCTAAATTTTCTCAATATTCAAACATGGAATACGAACTAAATACATTTTTACAGACTGAAGATTATCAAAATATTTCTAAAGGTACTGGTTACAGAATATCAGTATAGTCAATGATCACATTAAGTTCTTAAAATTTATATAAAATATTAATAAATGCTCAGTTTCTCATTTTAACTTATTTTGTGTAAATTCGATTTCGAATCAAAATATTTGAGAATATTACACAAAGGGATGATTGGTTTGATTTTATTAATGTCGCTTTCGAAGCAACATGAGTGCTATTGGCAACGGACCTCGTAATTTTGAACCTAGATCAAGTGACGAGAATGACACCTGAGATGGAACCTCCCCCATCTCCTAATTTCCATACCACCCCCACTGTAACTACTGTGTGAGTCTCGACAGATTTAAAGGGCATTAGTTGCGGCTATGCGTCGGGTCTTTAGTGGCTCGAACTCACAACTCGATGAAAACCGCAGTTGCGAGTCCGTGACAAGGACCACTACGCTACCGTGGCTACACGAAGGGATGAATTAACTGATTTCAACAAAAACTAGTAAAATGTTTAAGACATTATATTAGATACAGAATAACGGAATAAAAATTTTAATATTAATATAAGATCAATTGTATTCCAAAAACATTATCCTCAGGAATATTTCTATTATTTAAAATCATGTGAATTCAACAAAAACGTTACATATTCATTTTATAAACTATAAACACAATTAACAAAGAAATATTTTGAGATATTTTTTAATAATTTCTAAATTTACAGCTGTTTTATTCAATTATAATTTCTGTTTTTTGACAACATTGAACAATGCTCAATATCTCATACGAAAGAATACATCAGGGAATTCAAATTTTGAAAAAAACGCCTTCGAAATTGACCAAGGGACATTTATCATAACGGCGGTTATTAAATAGAAAAATATTTCCTACTTTGGCAGAGAAAGAAAAATAAATTCATCAAACCAGTAATTCATTTAAACAGCTATGTAGATACCCATATTAGCGGATTTCATTCAATTCATTCTCTCATAATAAATGCACTGGGCGTAGCTTACGTGACCATTACAGTTTGCTTATCCTTAAGTATTCTTTTAAGAACAGAATCGCATCACTTCCGTTAATAATTTGGTTTGCTCATTTTATTGGAGGGAACTACCCGTCGCGTGACGGTCTTCCGTACACTAATCATCTCTCAAGACGACAATTAGGTTCATGAAAAATTGCATTCATTTTGAAAACAGTCGCTTACTATAATCATAGAGTGTAGCTAAGCTAGCGGTGCTACTAAGATTTCCTACCAACCTTTGCTATTCGAGTACTTACTTCTATACCGACAGGATATTAAACTAACTATACACACGCACTGTAATTCGTAACGCTTATTGAACTGATTTGAGATCTTACTTTTAACCTAAAACTGACATTAATATTTCATTTAGCCAATTAAAAAATTGGATTTATTGCGTTTTTTGAGGGAGTTTGGTGAAATTTTAATAATATGTAGAAAATTTATTCTTAACCTTGAATTCCACGATTTTCACTGCACATGCGTATGCTACAGTTGAGCCCATAAGTTTTCAAAATAGAGGTGCAGCAGAAAATCTGAGAAAGAGTATTCGTTAGTTTTGATTCAAATTAAACTGCGTTAGTTACAGAAAAAAAAGAGAGTAAAAAGTAATCAAACCATACAAGTGGAATTTCCTGAAATTTTAATTTGAGGTAAAAGCTTTAAATTTCATGATCAATTGATTTAATATTATCAATGAAGAAAATGAGAATACATTTTTAATTTCAATATATTTAGAAGGGTGCAGATTCTATTATAAATATGTTCATCCGTCCCGAAAGGGGGTGCTGCTAGAAGGGTAAAGAAATATATAAATGTAATATCAATGATTTGAAAGTGAGAAAAACAAAGATGTCTAAGCAAAAAATAACATCCAAGATGTGGGCCTCCGAAATACTTCTTCAAATTTGAGACTAGCTAAAAATAAATCTCTGCTCTCTCCTAATTGACTCAATTATTCTATTTTGTATCATTGAGAAATGATTCAACAGTAGAAGAAAAAGGAACAAAATATTCTTTGATTTTTAAGACCGTTAAATCATTCGCCAAGTAACAAGGAAAAACTTCCTTCCAGTTAGTACTTATATTTTCCCTTGAACTTTTGGTTTCATCGGAGAAAATAGACTATATTATCTCAAATATTAATGCTTTGTTGACAAACATTAGAATAAGCATTAATAATTTTTTTTACTATTTGATTCTATAGATACAATTGTTCTTTTATTCACGAATTTTCCTATCTTATTAGTTACAGAATTAAAAAGCGGCAAAATAACAAGGACTTGATTAGCACAGAGGTGCAAGAATAATGTAAATGTAGGTCTTATGGGTATTAAAAATTTATCGCAACTATAAAAATAATCTGGAAGACTTGTTGAGCTCCAGCAGTAGTAGTGTAATCAAAAGTATAACAATGACAAATGTTTACAATTTAATTATGAACATTTCATGACTATTTAATAAAGCATTAAAATATACATTAAATAACTGCAATAAATGTAATTTATAATTTAGTTTTAATATTTTTTAAATCAAGTCACAATATAGTGATGATTATAAACTATTTGAAAATACAAAATTACAGGGCTATATATAAATATTAAAAATTACATGAAACGAATTATTTGAATTCTTTGAAATTGTAACAACTTTTTAATTGAAGATGGACCTTAAATAAAAGTTTGCAAAGGATTTTTAATAATATTTAGAGGAAAAATGCCTGATGTATATTTCTTTAAAAAATAGACATTTTATGATTTTTTAACATGAGCATTTACAATTTTTTCAAGAAAACAGTATTCTTCTTATTTACAAGTTTTAAATAAAAGTAAAGCTACTTTTTTACTCAAATTTAAAGGGATTTTTTATTGTACGTGGGAGAGAGGGAGATAAGAGAAATTAAATTATATACTAACAACAAAATATTGCTTATTGTTTTGCAGTAGTACATTATTTACGTTTCAAAAATTCATACACCAACCATCCCTATTCACTTTTGCTCCAAAAGGTGTAACATTCTTGAATAAAATGTCATTTATCTTTCAAAACCACTCACTTCTGAACCTTATTCAAAAAGAACTCCGGAATCAGTGATTAATGAGTATTCTCTAAGCTAATTATCAGATTATTTGGACTCAGACAGGCATTTAATCTCACAAGGTTCATCCTTACCACTAGAATTTATCGTGGTAGAGATATATTCAAGAGCATTTATTTCATGAACCAAACACATAGCAGAAAACAAGTTATGCGATGTGTATTGCTGTTTTTATTAAATCCTTTACAAATACACATTTTGACTTCATGAAATCAAGTGATTTAATTACAAAATTTACTTTACAAATGTCTTTTGGAAACCCATTATTTAAATCAAGAGCTTATATAAAAAAATATCTTATTCAAAAGATTTTAGTTGAACAGTTGTAAGAACTCTTGAAGAATTATAAAAATAATGTTTCATGGAAATTATTTATCTAAAATTGCTTTCTTTTTTTTTTTTTGTTAAATACGTATGGGTTATTAGTTAGATTTTGAAATTTTAATAGGAATAATTTATTTTTACTCTAATAAAGTAATCATTTTGAAATAATTCAATAGGGGATATATTTACCTATATTAAAGTAAACGTAATCAGCCTGTCTCTAATAATTATTTAATTATTTAGAACACTTTGCACTGTGAAAAGCAGAGAAACTTTTGTATTATATCCAACTGAACAAGAAAGAATCCACTATACTATTTTATATAATTTTAAGCATATAATTACTGAATGAATCTAATACTTTCACTTAATAAATAACTCTGTGATTCCGTTTTTGTTGTCGAAAAAACAACTTCTACGTTTTACATAAGAATCATAATTATGAAATATTTATTGGAATTGTTGAGTCAGTGTCACTGAGAATTAAGTACGAAACACGTAAGGTCTTGCTTAAACAATGTTTTATACATCACGTAGGGGTTGATTAAACTTTAATTTTAATTTCATGAAACTTTTTAAAACAAAAACATCCTGTAATTGTTTTTAAAAACTAATACGCAATTCCTACAACTTTTTTTTTTACATATTCTCTCCGTTGGGACTTATGGAAAAGATACTTTAGTTTTAAAAATTAGTATATACTGGACGATTTCACAACCAATGCAACAAACTTACAGGAGGAGCAGAGGCACAAAGATAATTCAGAAACACATAACATCGCAGAGTTAGAAATGCCTTCTACACGAGATAGGTCAAAAGATGTAAAGAAGACAAGATCAAAAACAGTAATACGTTATAGTAGCAAAAGTCATTGTAATGTCAAATTTAACGTTGTTAAAAAGCGCAATTGCCACGGAAGTTGTTCTGAAAATTCAATCATAAGCATTCACATCAAGCTTCCAATTTGCTAATTCTTACATTCTGGAAGATTCCTGATGGGTCTCCCCGGGAGCTATAAAGACTAGGTCTTCAACTGATTCAACGAGCTTCTCTTACACTTATGACTTCACATGACCCCCGCAGGAAATCAGAAGTCGAAGTCAAGTGATCCAGCAGGCGAATAAACCGAACCACAACGATCAATCCATTGACATCTAAATGTAACGATTAGGTGTTACCGAACTTCATAGGTGTCATTCGGTAGGATTTTCTGCGGGAAGATCAAGTATTCTCTACGGTACATACGATAGGGAAGAAGGTAAAGCTATGGTTTCCTACGACAGCGGAGCCGTTATCAAGTGGCTGCAATATTGTGGTAGATGACTTCACTAAAACGTTGCCTATGTAAACTAAATGGCGTGGTTTCTTAAAAAGCGATGAATGCGAGCGGAACGTAAATCAATGGAAAACTATGGTTTCCTGAGGAAGACTTGACAAGGAAAATTAATGATTTCATTCACCTCAATATTGTGGCCACCGGGAAATATTCCCTCTTTCATAGGAAACCATAGCTAAAGGTATAATTTCAGAGGGACATAACCATTACAATCTGCAACTCCATACACGAAGTGCATGAGGAATAATTCAACATCTGGGAATACGTCCATTTTATTGTCTCAGATACCGGTCCTCAAATGCTGGTTTTAGGCTGGATTGTTGTGCAGTCTAGTTCCTGCACAATGTCATCTACCGGGGAAGAAAGTATCGACATCGTAACCTATGTGACTCTGAATCATTTTTCGGCACTCTACCCCGTTTCTGTAAGTTTAATAATCATCTTAATCCATTTATTCAGGAAAATCCTAACCCTCCTAATCCATTTAATCAGGAAAATAATCATCCTGTGTCATTCTACTGTATTTTGATTTAAGAAAAATCTCTGTTGTATGTTAATACCGATGTAATATGTTTACAAAACATAGTATAGAATACTAAAATAAAAATAAATGAATAAATATATACCAACTCTCATAATTAATCCAAAATAATAATATACCAATCTTATAAATATTTCATATAATATCAAAAATAATATATCCATAATTGTGTATTGATTTCTGTTATCAAATATTTATCATTTAGTTATTTAATAGTATTGTTCCGAAAATTCTAAATGACATTTAACCCTTTAAAAAAGAAAGTACTCCGTCATGAATTCTTAAAATTCAGATCCGATAACAATGAATAAACGCTAAAAATGTTATCTTATTATAACGTTCTTATCTTAAATAAGAAAGGCTTGTAGTAAATAATGATATGCTAAAGAATACACTTGAGTGAGGACAAATATAAATTATCAAGCATTAAATCTCATCCATCACTTTAAGTTTAAAGCACGCATGAGATGGTACGTGAAAAATAACTGCGATGTAAACAGATCGATATCTTCAGTTTCTTTGCTATCATTCTTGACAACAAATAAATAATCAACTCCAATAAATGTTTGATAAACAAGGAAAATCGTTATATTGCTTGAGCTCCGTCAGGTAAAAAAATTTTTAAGAAATGCTATTAATTTAGAAGCACATAGACTTTCAAGTCATTTCGGGGATGTATTTTTTTTTTTAAATTTTCGAATGAAAGTTAGTATAAAAATTTTAATGCTAGTTTATTATTAATAATTTTAAAAAAAAAGAAAGTAGCTTTAATCTAAAATAAATTTACATTTATGAGGACTTTCATTTAGAAATCAGAACTTACGTAGATTTAATTTCCTAATTATCACATACTATTTTATATAAAAAAAAAGAAAATTAAATAACTCATAAGTATCCTGCTGGCCACTAAAATTGCAACACCAGAAAGGAGATTTGACGAACGTCAAAATCACATAAAGGAAGAAGTGGTTAATAGATACAAATGATTAGTATTTCAACGTATTTAGACGACCCAGGACGGAGAAACGACATCTAAAGCAATGCATAAAAGAAAAGTTGTGTAGTGGGTTTCTCATTCGGAAAGCGTTTTGTAAGGTTTGAATTTGTTCAGAACATCGACTTATGCCTCAAATAAGAAGTAATGCTTACCAGTAAGTATCGGAATTCAATAGAGGCAGGATCTTGCTTATCGTTCCTTTATATTGCCCATTGCATTGGTCGAAATCCAACCACTGTCATGCGAATATGGGATCAATGGTTTGCTGGGGGGGGAGGTCATAGAGAGCGGCATGATGGATCTCCACGCCCTGTCATGACTGACTCTCGAGAAGACAGACATAGTGTGCGATCAGCCCTGGGAAACAGTACAACTATGTCACAGACGATTAGTCAAGAAGTGCGCATGTTTGCAGCACGCCTAGTATCTGCTAGTAAGGTACGATGACGTTTGCAACAGCGTGGACTGTCAGCACGGCGACCATTACTGCGACTTCCTTTGACAACGCAGCTTAGAGAGAGACGACGACTCTGGTGCGTCGAATGACAAAGCTGGACGCAGAAGTGGCACAATGTCTTTTCAGATTATACCAGGTCTTACATGCAGTATTCTGATGGCCCTATACGTGTCTGAAAGCTCCGAAGAGACCGCTTGTCGGCTGCTTGAATTTGATATTGGTATAGGGGCCCTGTACCTGGTGTGATGGTTTGGGTGCACGACATACGCGGTCACCTCTTAAAAACATCTGATCATGGGTTGTTGAGAGACTGGCCCGACACCTTTCTGCAGCAAATACGGTTGATGACGTTTGTCGCAGACTTGAAGCAGCATGGAATGAGTTCTCCGTTTTTGTCGAACAAGCCTAGCTAGACTCGATACCTAACCAGGTAAGGGCCGTTTTGGCTAACAGACGTGGTAGGTGTTTCTACTAATTTCACTCCCCTGTAAACCCCAAACAATTTATAAATTTAATCATTTTGTCTTTAAGCCATACTATTTACATACAATAAATATCTTTTTCGTATCTGCTTTCTTTCATGGTGTTGCAATTTTAATGGCCAATAGTGTATTAGACACTTTGTCACTTTATCGGAATAGAAAAATACGACTCGTGAAACCAAATGATATTAATTTAGAAAAATATTCATGGAATATTTTAATAGAAAATTAAGCTCATTTACATTCAAAGAATTAAACATCTCTATTTCTCTAGAAAATGTTATTTAGAATGTTAAGTCTTCCTTCACTTTTTATATATGCAATATCACAGTTAAAAATATAATAAATGAGTAAAATATTTGCATATACCCAACTTATCTTTCCATTTTTATATATGCAAATATTTAAGTTAAAAAGATAACAAATGAGTACACTTATTTCTTACATTTTCCGTAAGATTATTTTTTAGAAATTTGAAATAGTATTTTAAATAATATTTTCCATTTTTTTTTCTCAGTTTGATTTTCCTTTGTGCAATAAATCATATTCTTTGAAACCGTGATTCAAGCAAGCCGTTTTTCTGTTTAAATAATTTAAAAAATGTTTCATTCAATATAACTTTTTTTTACCGTCATGTAAGTACAGCATACAATAGTTATTATTTCATTTCTTACACAACATTAACTTTCATGTAAATCAGTCTTGTTCCCACCATAAATATAAGATATTGAGATTTTTTTAAGATATACCTAATTAAAATATAGATAAGTATGGAATATTTATAAAACTTTCATTTAAATAAATTTAAATTATCAAGTTAGGGAAAAATTTCAGAAAAACAAAATATTAAATTTTTACCATAAAACTTTTTATTCCACGAATTTTAATATTTTGAAATAGTACCATGTATTTCTAAAATGTTCCCTTGAAAACCACACTATATTTTAATTCTAAGTATTCCTTTATTAATTATTTAATCTATATATATATCTTTCACATTATAAACGTTTGAGAGAAAACACAATCAAACGAAAAAAATATAATCAATTCAATTATTACCTACATTTTACTACTATTTTATATGAAGTTATTTTATATGAAATTATTTTATATAATAAAACATTATAAGAAATATTTTTCTGAAAATTTTTAAATAACTCTTAATTTTTTTAAAAAATAGTTAATGCTATCTGCTTCTAAATATAGAATGCAATGTGTCTAACAAACTGAAATATGAATGTCAGGAAAATACATCTTTAATTTAGTTTGCATTAATAACATGTCGCATTTACATATGTCTGATTCAGAATTTAAACTAGCATAAATATATATATCTAACTGTTGACAGATGACCTTAAGTATTATATATAAATACCGTCTGCACATACTTCATCACAATCATAAACGTCTGGTATTGTAGAGATGAGTTAGGGTCCCAGTTGGTATATCTTTATCAAAACTTGAAATCATGTTATGTACCGTATTTTAATGGGTTGAAAAGTTCAGAGATACAGAGATATTTTAATATAGAAGGAGAGATGTGCATATATTCATTAAATATATTTATTTCATGTCATCCTTTTTCAAAGAGCACACGAAACAGGTCCTCATATATATTTAATAAGTTATTTATTTCAAACACATTTATTAATGTTTATTTTATGTCTTAACAATATTTATATGTCTTAACAATATGAAAGCTCCAAAATAAAGACACATAATAGCATTCATTTTATTCACTTTAAAATCGTAACTGTTTCTCACACGCATTTCAATTTAATTAACTTCCATCATTTCTTTATTATGATATTTGACAGAGAACTTCGTCTTGTGAAAGAACCGTCATATATGTAAATGGGAAGAAATGTAGCGAAAAGGAACGAGGAGATAGAGGAATTGAAGGAAATCAAAAGAACGCTATTGGTATTCTAGCAACTGTAAGACGATAAGCAATGCCTGTATGTCTAAATCGGATCCCGCTATTAGAACTTTACTTTAATCGGATCAAATCCCGTTGTTTGAAGTCAACTAGAATGGAATCCAATTATGAGAAGTCTACTTCAGAAGTCTTCAACCTGAGTTCCGCCGAACCGTAGGTTCAATGGAACTTTGCCATGGTTCCGATAGTGATAATTATTTGCTTAATCAAAGCGCCAAAATTGTAGTAAAATTATAATTTTTATGAAATATCGAATTCAGAAAAACCAGTTTTCTTGTAAAAATAAACATAAATAAATGTTTCATGGATAAAAAAAATCCTAAACTTCATGAAAATCACGTGCTACAAATATATTTATTGAGACGCATTAGATCACATATTAGTCTCCTTTCTTTGACTCAGGTGAAGAATTGCCCACTTATTTCACTATTTTCGAAGTAAAAATTAAAATTGACGCTACTCTTTTAAAATCGAGGTTTGGGGCAGATTGCATTGTGGAAGATAATATTTAATGCTTTCCTAATTTTCATATTTTTAGTAGACCCTAAAGCTAATCTCGACAGAAATATACAAATTAGTTAGGCCAACATTTATCAGTTCTGCAAAAAAACATTTCTTGAATATTCCTTTGTCCAAAAAAAAAAAAAATTACCTTGCATTCAAAACTCTTTTCAAGACTGTGACGCCTCTGAAATCCCAATATAATAAAGTGACTAATAAATTGATAAATCGGACACCATTCAATTGAAATTAAAATTTACTCAAGTTGATATGCATTTTTGGATTGACATTAATAAAGAATATCCTTAGATTGCCTAAGGAGCTGTGAAACATCTAAAATTATTTGTATCAACCTATGTATACGAAAATTCGTTCTCTTTGTTCTCTGCGACGAAAACAAAATGAATGCTGAAGTTGATATTAGGTTGCTTATTTTAACAATTATTATAGACGTAAGAATACTTTGCTTTAAAAAACACTCACAGCCATTAAGTTTTTATTTTTTATTTTTAATAATTTATTGTAATTTAAAATATTTTATTTTTACTTATAAGTCATAGAATATATTTTTGAGAAAGAAAACATAAGCTACCTTGTCATTTATTATCTTATTAAGATGCTTGTATTGGGATAAAATATAGATGTAATAATAATTTTGTAAATTTGAATACGATAAAGCTTTGGTATACCCTATTCTTTCCTGCTCTTTGTTCAAGAGGTTCCTTGAAGAAACGGGTAAGCTCAAAGAGTTCCCAAAGGATGAATGGTTGAATACTCCTGGTCTACTTGAATCAGATCCACTTATTAGAAGTGTACTGTTTTGAGTTCAGAAAATAAGCGTATATCCTTGTTATAAGTTGTTGAGTACAATTTAAGGTAACCATACCACATGAATTTAATTTATTTTAATATTAGTTGCACAAATATTGAATAGACTAATTTTATTGAATAACTACATCTCTTACTCACAACGAGTTTATAGCCACAAAGCTTTAATGATTTTAAATCCTAACTTTTTTTTTTACTTTTTGTGGAGCACACGCGCTCACGTTTGTGCTTTTTCTCACTTAAAAACAATTAATTTGTTTTCTATTTTCATTTTTTTTTCTATTCAAATATACGTAAACGTTAACAGTTCTTATCATCAGTGATCATTGCAACGCTTTTTTTTTGTTGAAAGGGTAAATGTTTACTCATCATTATAAAGAAAAATGTTTAGAAATAGTTAGTACTAAATTTTTTTTTTTAAATATTAAAAATTGATTCTTTCATTTTTCCCATCTCAAGAAATTATTAAGATCTATCAAGATAAAAATGGAAGCAGGTGTAATTTTCGCAAGGAAATATATCTCGAGAAATTTAATTTGAATCGAAATAAGAAAATACAAGAAGATGTCTAGCAAGTTTGTAATTCAGTCTGCTGAATTAAGTTTTGTTTTAGCTTCATAAAATCATGACTAATTCTAATTTAAATTACTCTAATTAAGAATTATCAGACTTTATCAATAATGACAACGTATTATAGTGCGTGTAAGACAACTAACTAAAAAAATAGATTTTCTTTAAACCATACTGAAGTTCATGAAATTCCCATAGTAAAGTCATAGACAAAATTAGCGTTATAATTCGAGGGTTAATTTGTCCGTCAGCATATTCGTGTGGCATCCCTCGTTTGTCACCCATTTGATAATTATTAGTGGACGTCGCTGGAAAGTTGCGCTGAATGCAATTACGTCCCTTTATTCGGGACGGTCGCTTCGACACATGCTCGCCGAGTGAAATCATAAATCTTTCCCGTCTCCATCAATGTCGTGTCTCGGACACAGACATCAAGGGAGTTTAATCCTTTAAAAGGAGACGCAATTTAATAAATGAAGGGCAACAAATGCTGCGCGAGAAGAGGTGACAGCTCAGGGAGGTTTACGATTCGGAGAGAGCTGAAGGAAGACCAGCAATGGTCCAAGTCAAGGATAGGAAATACACAGTGTTCTCGTTGCAAATATATTTATTCTATTATGTGTAAACTGTAAGAAACATTCCTTCCAACTCACATATTTTATGATGAAGATTAAGGAGAGTAAGATAAATTTTACGTTATTTATGATTGATATATTGCAAAATGCGAAGAGAAAGAAATTTTGCTTATCATTATATTAATCAACTATTAACCTTATATGACGCAGAGGAATGAGATCCTGTATAATTATTATCCGTATATAATTATTATTTCATTACGTTGCATTTCACAGCAGGGAAACTAGTAATTGATTTATTGTTTATTAACGTCATACTTAAAAGCTATAGAAGATCTATTGGCCAGGGACCTCGCCAATTTAACCTCGGTCAAGTGATGAGGACGACGTCTATGTTAACATCTCACTTTCTGAAATTCATCAACATGCTCCAACTGAAGTATTATGAGCACAGACAGATTTGACTCTAGATTTACGGTCATTGACTAAATAAATATTTTTTTCTGAATTCCGTCTTTTTGATGGGTACGTTAAAACTCAATTTTTTTTTATAAATTATTTATTTAAAATCTGTGTCTTTTATTATTGTCTTCAATACAAGAGCAGTATCAAGAGCAGCTTCGCTTCCAAAAATCATTTTTTTTTTCACTATAAAGTTCACTGTTAAAGGCATTATTTGTGATATGATAAAGTTCCCTCTAAAAGTAAAAATCTAGTTTAAATTTCTTTGTTCCTGCATTTCATGCAAAACAGCCGTCATTTGCTTGGTGTTTTTTATAATACTGCTATTTTATTTTTTTAAATTTTACTAATAATTGATCTTCGTAAATTAACCCATCTAATTGATGGATTTCCGTAAAAATAGGAAAACATCTAGAAATAATAATAAAAAAAACACGTGTTCGAGAAAACAAGAGCAAAAATATACATTCGCTGCCTCACATTAAAAGTCAATATGTTATAACTAAGGAATAATATTTGCATGTTCATATTCTTAAGCATAAAATCGTAAACCCGGGTTTCGTAAATTTAGTGATAATGCTCCACATTTCCACTACATGACGCGTGGTTTGTGGAAGCAGGAATCAAACATTATAGTGGTAAGTCATCATAAATATGGATGTAGAGGTAAGGGGGCAAGTTAATGAATGATTGGAGTACTTTTTTTCCCCTATAAGGATTAAAATGATCTTCTGAAAAAGACGACAATTTCTAGACTTTATGAAAGTAACCGTTCTAACATCATATTATCTCCAACAAATAGAAATATTTCTTCATTGAATTCTTGAAACGTGCGTACATAGATGTATTCAGTTAAGCTGAAAGAAGTAAATTGCATCATTTCATGGCTTGTATAACAGTTTGCATCCATATTGTATAAACATGATGAAATAATTCTAAGACTTATCTAATAAAAATTAATAACAATAATCACTGGAAATATTGAATTGAATTTTTACATCATGTTACCCCGGCATTTCTTTTTGGACTGATGGTTGAAAGAGTTGCTAACATTATATCTTATGATATGTGTGGAATGTGGCCACGGTAGCCTAGCGGTTATGGTCGTGGACTCCGTGCCAGCGATGTTTTCATCGAGTCAAGCATTCCAAATATAATGCCACTAAAACGACCCGCCATGAAGTGGGGCTGATGCACCGTAAATCTAGTAGAGGTCTCAAGTTCTCTCTTAGGTATCCGTCGACAAGGAGTTGCTTCTCCATGCGATGTTAATAAACAATAACAAAAAACAAATAAGTGTATAGAATGCTGTGATAATTCATCAGCTCCTAAACCATTAAATTTTTAACCTTGAGGATTATGCAATCCTAAATTAAACAAAGCCCCTTACTTCGTCCAGCACGCACAAATCAATACATTTCTTTACGGTATAAGAAGGAAAATAAAATAAAATTTTCACAGTTCGTGATTGTTTAAAATTCTTATTGGGAAAAAAAGCTTTAAAAATTGCCACATTATACACTACGTACGTTGAATCACGTGTAAAATAATTGTCCATTTCATGACATTAAGAATAAGAAGGAAAATAAATTAAATCATATTTACCCATTCATGCATAAGACCATTCAACTTTCGATAGTCATGATTTATCACTATTTATATCTCATACATCATTCTGTTGAAAGTTCCACAATCCAAATTACCCTTTCCTTTTCTTCAAACACCTGTCAGTAAGAGCCATTCAAGTAAATTACTTCAAGCATCTTACAAAACACCTTTTCATTTCCAAGTATAATCATTCGAATCAGTAAGCGAAGGTCACTTTGCAACCGTTCATAAATAACAAAAAATAGTAATGATTGGTACTACTGACTTTATTAACATGAAAACCGAATTACTTACGATATTTTAAAAGCCCTTTCTGGTATAATTCAGTGATTCTGATCTTGGAACTTAGCGTACATAAGCTTTCGTGTTAAGTTATGTGACGTGAACAGGATTAAGTGCCATCATTTTCATGAAGCAGACTCTTGGCATTTTTTCATGGTCCATACAGAAGATAAATGGTGTTGTAATTTAGAAAAGACATGTTGATTTGGGAGACTTTGTCAAAATATACAGTGTTGATATATTTTGTCAATGAAACAAATACTAATCATTATTTATTTATTCGAGTTCGAGAGAAAGAAACTGAATAGTATGGGGGAATGTAGAATGGTGCTTATCTTTCAATAGTCCATTTTATAAACATCATTAAAATAATTCTGTTCAATTTTGATCATAAACACTTTTATAGGGATCATTAATCAATGCAATTAAAGAATTTCATGACACTATATATATATATATATATGTGTGTGTGTGTGTGTGTGTGTGTGTGTGTTAATTTATTAATTTTACACGAGATGTAAAGGAGTTACAATGGGATTAGCGGCAGACGCATGTCCAGCTACTCAAGTAACTAAAAACGAAGTGACTGAAGATTTCCCCCATTTCACTCTTCAACTAATGGATGTAGGGATCTTTAAGTATTTTATATGGAATCTAAGTGTCTAGTAGCGAAAATCCCTCTTTGTTCACAAAGTGGGAAATTACGATCTATTTTCGAATAGGAAAGTATTTTCGGAAATTGTATGATCGTATGAATTAAAAGCTTAAAATGAATGGGATCACAAAGTAACAAGGAATGTGTTACTAGGGTAGATAAAATATATGATAAATTTAGTAAATTAATAAATTTAAGCAAAATCTTTACTCATATACACACGTATACACTCATGTGCACGTACATGCGGTCGCACGCACACACACACACACATATATATATATATATATATATGTGTGTGTGTGTGTGTGTGTGTGTGTTTGTATGGCTGTGTGTATGCGAGTGTGTGTAGAGAGAGAAATCTATACGTTTAAAAACAAATAAAAATAATAAATAAATATTCATGCAGGGATTGTTAATGAATGAAATTAATAAACATTTTCTCTCCCATAGTATTGCTACTGATTCCTTCTACTCATTAATACAAATATATCTAAGATCCATAAAAATAATCAAATTAACTAAGAATTATAGAGATCTATATTGATATGGTTTTAAATAATTTTCTTAAAAATCTACGTAAACTAATTAAAGAGATCATGAAACATAAATCTACACGACTTCTGCTCCAAATAAATAACGTTTGATCTAATCATGTGTTGCTAAGATCTGAAAAGCGCACTTTTATGGTCTATATTTCTGTAAAAATCCCTAAAACTCCCATGTGTCAAAAATATAAAAAAGTATCTAATTTTGGTTCCTCTTCCCTTTCCCATATTTTCTCAGCAGAATGCTACAATTTTCCCAGACATTTTATTGCCTAAAGATGAACATTTATAGGAGTTTTATTAATACAATTTGATTTTTTCTTAAAACTAGAATAAAAATGAACTAAGCCATATTAGTTTTTTCCTGGCTAAATTTATCTGTATTGAAAAAAAAAAAGTTTATGAATAGACGACAAAGCGCATATATGGAATAGACCAGAAGCACGAAATTTGGTACATGACAATTATTTGTCATGGTGGAGTGCAACCGAAGAATTTTTTTTTTAAATAAGGGCTTAAGATTTTTGAAATTCGATGATGACATGATAAACATGATTTTGCTAGCATTGCTCATGTCTGGAGGATTTTAGGTCACAAGACGCCATGTTAAGTCAAGTGACATCCTGATCTATTTTTCTTTTTACAATTTATAATTAATGAAGCTGTTTGGAGATCGTTATATTTATTCATTGTTTGTTCTTTGTAGCAAAATTACGATTCTTTTCGCAATGAATCACTACAAAAGAAATATTTTTCCTAAAAAGTAAATTTTAATTTTGTCTATATGGTTTGTGTATTTTGTTTGCCTTTAGTCAAATGCTGCCGTTTACTCAACGGGAAACTGGAGCTGCTAAATTGATTGTATAAACAAACAGTATACATGGAGTGTAATTTAAAACACCAAAAATAATAATCCAGTGAAGAATTTAACAAGATGTATTCATAGTCGGCAAAGTGCTGAAAATTTAAACATATCTGCTCTGAATAGAAATACATTAATTTTGTTTATCAAGAAGCTCTTTAGAGTATATATAAATATATTTCTCCATAATTTTTCGAAACAGAACTAATCAACACGTTCGTCTCCTAATTATGATCTAATTTTCGTACAAAGTAATTGCACCGTAGAAATATTCTCTTTCATAATTTCTCTTTTAGATGCATTTCCCCTTTATATGGAGAAAATAGGTTCAAATAAGCCAACAAATATGTAATGTTACTGTTAATTAATTATTTATCATTTGTGGATTATGAAAATTATTTTTAGAGCATATTTGAAATCGTTTAATTATCATTTAAAGACAATTTTTTGATCATGCATGGCTTTGCTTAAGAGTTATCTTTGCACCATAAAATGAAATTTTAAATCAAATAAAATTTCGGATTTATTCGTCTAATACTATGTTGGATGTGAAGGCCCAATTAAAAATATTTTATGCTTCCTATCTAGTTTGTTGAGTTTTTAAATTCATCCGTATAAAGAACTGGTTAATAAATAAGCGTTATTTAATCTAAATAAACTCATTTTTGGTTTTTTTAAAATAGATCTATATGTATTCTGCTCCGAATGAGTAGCATTAGATATAAGGTAAGTATTATAAGCATCCATCTATTTACTTTCAAAGAATGTTTTTCAGTTATTTAAAATATCCTTTATTCATATGTATCAAAAATTAATAATTTTAATTCACTTATACTGTAATAACACTATTCATATTGGGGTGTTTGTCAGTCGTTGTTCGGTTCTGCCATATCTCAATTTAATACATTAATCAGAAATTACTGAATTCCAACTGCAGACACACAAGAATAAAATTGATTCTTTTTTTTTTCCTATCATTGTAGAAAATCTAAGATTGCTCTCTCCAGAATACGTACCAAATCTACAATCCTAATAAATGACTTAAATAAGAATTATATCTTAACAGTCCGAACGTTCTTCTTTTCACAACTTTCTACGACAGGAACTACTTAGATTAACGTTGTTAGTGGAACATTCTTCAATCGACAAAACTAACAGAAGAATTTCAATCTCAGTAGCAATTCTCTAACTGCGCAAATCCTTATCTTCTATCTCCTTTCCTTTTCTGTCAATTGTATATCATTTATATATCATTATATCTAAATCACTTCACTGCTATCTTCATCCAACTCACTTAATCACGTTTCATTTAGGTTGGGAAAAATTGTAACTTTATACAATTCAACTCGATAAAAGTCCTCGAGGTTAGAAAAGAAAAAATCACGAATAACCCAACGTGACAAAAAAAATCAAACATTTCAGTATATTTTTAAAAAGTCCATTTGAAGTCTGATTTAAGTAATTATCATTAGCGTCATCATCCATACATATACTTTTAAAGAACGTTTTACGGTTCTAAAAAAATAAACCTTACTCTTGTATCAAAAGTGAGTATACAGCAGTACCACTTAAGGGACACCTCTATTTAAGGGACAATTCTTTTGATCCCTGTCTATTTGAATCGTTTATGTGTTTTTCTCTTATTAGAGGATACATCTATTTAAGAGACAAAAACAGATATTCACTATTGAGAAATACAACTTTATTTAAAATTCACTAACACTTTAATAACAATACTCATGCAATCATATATTTCGGTACATTTTTAGTAAACACATTTAAAGTCTGATTTATGCAATTATCATATAATTATTAAAAATGAATAATTTCTCTTTAACGTCATTTTATCTTAACGACAAAGCATTTTATTGATTCACTTTGTAATTCATCAATTTAAGCTTCTCCTTCGTCACTCTGTCAAAATACCAAATTACCTTCCCTTTCTGTATGAGAAAAAAAATATAATACAGTAGTGATGATTCACAAAGGTTTTGCAACACCAGTTTAATTTTTTTTCAGCAAGTAATCACCTGCGAACAGACATCATGGTTGCATCAACACAAGGTCATTTCTCACTTAAGCAACAAAAACATGAAATACCGTGACTAACCTCCCTCCCTCAATAAAAGCAACAAAAAAAAATCTTCCTTTTACCGTCACTTTTCTGTGTGAATCTAATGATTCCTTAAAACCCACAGGAAAGGTATGTTTCCTTTGCGGTACGCTCTCGTAAACGATGTCAAAATTGCATGGGTTGTACCTTAAACCACTCTTCAATGCTCGATCAGGCGAGTGAAGAGAAGACGTTAGCTGACGTTGGAAAAGAGCTGTTGTAAGTGGGGAGGGAAGCCTTTCCGCCTGGCATGAAATTCTAATTAATCACTGGTAGTCGAATCATTCGTCATGGGGGCCATTTCGGCAGACGGCCAGTTGTAGCCGGTGGTGCCGAAAGGTGGGAGGGTTGGACCTTCTAAAGCCCGACTTGATGAGACAGCAAAACCTGGGATTTCAGATGATATTTCAAAGGGGAGGTTGCGATTATCTGGCAGGGCAGAGTTTGGGAGTGTGGTGGGTGTTTGATTTGGGTTTGATTTCTGTGATTTGCCGAATGTGTAAGTATTGCAGTGTAAGGATTACTGCAGCAGATTATAATTCATGTAAATATTTAAGAATGAATGTATTTATTTCTTTGTTGGAGACTTAAAAAGAATAGAAAAGTGGATTTGTGTATATATGTATGTTAAAAATTCCTATAAGTGAATTTTAGATAAAACAAAATATTCAGCGAATAATATTAATAATGAATAAAGTAAATAATTAAAATAAAATATTCAGTGTATTATAAGCAGTAATCCATTCATAAAACAAAAAAAATATAATGTTCATCATCCTTCTGGGAAGTATTAAAATATTAAAACAAAAGTTTTTCATGTAAAAATGCAGATAGACAATGTTTTAGTATTGTGTTTGTTTATGTATCAAATTAAAATAATGTAAAATGTTTTGTTGTTGATGTAATTGTTAATATGATTCATTTCTCTTAGTAAAGATATCATGTTATGGAAAAACAAAAATCATATTAATTTAATTGTAATATTAGTTAACATTTATAATTTTAAAGTCTTCGATAAATTTTATTTTTATTCCTAATATTTTAGATGTAAATCAATGTATATTAACAAGTAATTAGTATTATTTAAAATTAAATATGAAAAGTTTAGAAATGCAAAAATGGGCAAAAAAGTAACGAAAGGCAAACTTCAAATTTCTAAGTTTCCAAATCAGAGAATTTTCAATTGATAAAAAGAAAGTTGTAATAATAATTTTGACCGTTTAGTTTTCTAGAAATGTGTCATTCTATAAGATTGCGAATTTTATATCACTTTATTATCAATTACACGATATAATTTTAATACACTACTTCTTCAAATTCAAGACAGTAAAATTTTTTATACAATTTTCTTCTCCTCCCCTAAAGTTTTTTTTTATTGATCAAACGTTTCTTTTACTTTCACGACCTTCATTGCCTTGTTTTACTATTATTAGATCCTAGAATGGAATAATATTAAATTGAAAATGAAACCTATACTGTCTGCCCAATAAGGTTTAAGAGAGGGCATCGACTCTCTTATGAGGAAGTCGTGAACTTTTTACTACCGACTTCTGCAAATTCCTACTTTATTTGTTCGTGAAACACATTAATAAAACTGAATCCGGCGAGAGTTTTTATTATTATTTTTTATCAAGAGATAAAACTTATAAATATTTAATCAGGATGCGTTAAAGTTTATAAATGGTCGCCCGGAATTTTACGACCGCACTTTGTGAGCTGTCAATGAGCACCTGAAAGACTTTCTGGAAGCTAACAAAGTTATGTGCGACATTCAACTACCTTTTTACGCCATGTCAGCCTTAGTAATTTTGAGAATTTTATTATGAGGAACATAACTGTTCTACGACTTTTGGCGTCTGGCTACATATATTAAATATTTAAAGTTGTATTTATTTGAATAATTTATTAGAATGTGTATCTAGAAAAACACTTAAAAGTACTCCAATTTAGAATGTCATCATATGATACGACACATAGAGAAAATGTTTGTTTTCTTGCCATACATATATATTATACAGAGAGTGAGGGAGAGGGAGATAGAGATAGAGAGAGAGAGAGAGAAACTGGTATCATACAATTTCAAAACTATTAAAATAAAAATCCCTTGAAATTTAAGAAAAATTCTTATAACTGAATTATTGGTATATTTATCTTTGTGACGACCTTCCTACATTATATAATTCCATAGGTATTTTAAAGTCTGATTAAATAGTCAACAAGTAAATAAAACTCCAATAATAGAGACGTTAGAAAAAGATAACACAGTTTATTACTCGTCAACAAAGAATATGCAAGATCATTCTATTTCTCTATGGAATCCCTTTTAACTTAGTTAATCCTAGTTTGTAATCTAATAAAAACGACTTAGTTTACCAAATAAATCCTTCGGCTTCACACACTTCTTGTTTATAACAGGTAAGCTCTTATTATTCTAACAAGCAGCAGCTTCCAAATTTGAACCACTCCAATCGATAATTATAATGATTCAATCAAATTTACAGTTCGTCGTTATCTTCTATCTTCTTTCTCTTTCTTTGTAGTACTATTTAGTTTATATGTCACTGTCCTTAATTAAATTCATTACACTTCTTAATCTCATTTAGTTTACCTAATCACGTTTCTTTTGATTTGGCAAGGAATTATAATTTTATGCAATTATAATTATTATTATTTTCCCAATGTCAGTGAAGAGACAATCGCGAATAGCACAACGTCACACTCTGAAATATATCACTCTAAAAACGCTCCTCTTTCCACTTAAAACCGATTAAAATATAAAATAAAAGAGGGAACTATAATTGATAGTATAAATTATTCATTAAGACTACAAGTGTTACATTCATGTGAAACAAATAACTATTATACGTCGAATAAGGAAACAAATACTTTAATAGGAAATGTACATTAGAGATGCATTGATAATATAAATAGAGCTAAAAGTTTCAACGAGTCTTATTCTCGGAGAAGAGGGAGTATATTCCTTGTATAACATAAGTGAATATTCTGAATTATTGTGATACAAAATTAGTTTAGAACTCGTTCATATGTATTAACATTATCATGTAAGTATTACTTCTTAACATTATCGATATGGTACAGTTAGAAAAAAAATACATAGAACGCTACATTTTTTACTGCAATTGAACAATTATTAGCATTACAGTTGCTATCCAAAACTTAAATATAAGTTCGTGATTTGTAATTCTGAAAAAGATTTCTAGATTCGGTTGCTTTATTATTAACTTTTTTTCCCTAAAAAGTCAAGAGCTAAGGATTTTGCAAACGTTTTACAAATCGTATCTTGTAATCAAAAAATTAGTTCTTATATAAATCAACTAAATATTTCAATAACAAAAGAAATAAAAAGATTTTCAATTTACACTCTACTCAAATGAATGTATTGGATAACATTTGCAGTCATTCCGACTTAGAGTAGGTGGTGCTAATGGTTTCATAAATGACTTCACCTTTGATCTTACTTTTTTATGCGTTACTTAAGAGTTTTACAACACAATACATCCTACGAATCTCCCTAGGGTACCCTATTATCTCTCAGTATTTTCCATAAATTACTAGATGTCTAAAATAATGACTGAAACCAAATATATAGTTTCCAGAATATTACAAAATCAGCATCAAAATTCAATTTTCATCCCAACATCTTCTCTATGAACATAATATAAACTTAGAACAAATAATATATATATATATATATATATATAGAAAAGCTAAAGAAAATAAACTAAGTACATGTTAGAAGGAATGAAATTGACGATGTTTTCTTACAATTTAAAATTATAGATCGAAAAATGTTTTGATATGTCAGAGATAATTCTAACAAAAATATATAAAATTTATTAAGTAATTCGGAGTTACTAAACTATGACCACTTATTAATTATTATATATCGATTAACAATTTACAAATGTAAAATATCTTGGAAATATTTTAGGTGCTAGCTAGACTTAATAGTCAAGATATACGAGTACAACCTAGATATACAACGTAGATATGATAATTAATGATGAGCTTGAGAGATGATAGATTAATATATATATATAATAATTGACATAGCTAATTTATAAGAAATGGAAACCTACAGCAGTGTGTTTGTAAGCGATCATTATAATTTTGTTGAATTAAAACGCTGCATTTGAAAAGCAGTTTGAATAATTCTTCTTTATAATTATTTCATATTAAGAAACTGGAATATCAAAAGATTCATATCTTGTACACATAAGACGCAAGATATTCATATACACTGAAGGATCTGTTTCTTATTCAAAATATGTTTTAAAAATATATTTGTATTTTGTCTTGCATTCTAAACATTAATAATTTTTATTAATGAAATATGTAGAATATTTAACCTGAATATTTTTATTCGTTCATATAGTATCACGTATCTATCTAAATATCGTGTAAAATAGATGTAGTAGTTTTCATTTTCGTAACTATCTCCTTTATCTGAACAACATTACTTATCGCATTTATGGAATATTTTAATAGCATAAGATATTGACTGCAGCTAGAATTGACATTATCGTTAATGTGTAGTGCAAAAGTAATATGCTCTTACATTCAAAACTTTGATGTTCAGTTTTGTATTCTTAGTCGTTAAGCCGACATCCCGTTGTTAGGAAATGGATTCTGGACCCATTCCAATGTTTACATCATTCCCAGAGAAACCACAAAATGGGAATTTTAATCCGATTTCGAAAACGCCTCCTCAAACGGAATCGATGCAAAAGTATTCCAAGACAGTATTGCAATACTTCATGGCTTCACAAACATGTGGAGAATTTTATTATTATAAATCGCCCAACTCAGAAGGTGGTAAAGACGAAGCCAAATCCGAATGCTTAAGAAAATAAATATAATTATGATATCAACAGGAGGTCCCCTCTTAGTGTATCGCCTGCTGAACTCGTTATAATCCGAGACAGTGTGAACATTCTACGGGGGTCATTTGGAGAACCCCCACGGTCTCAATGGGTTCACACCTGGAATAATAAATTATTGTCATGAGAATCTGCTAAGTTGAGAAATAAGATAAAATAATCATTTTTGTTTATCACTATATTGGTTCCAAGTTTGTACCGGATCTTGTATAGAGCTTACAGAGTTGTAATTTCCAGTTAGCTACAAAATATGTAAGGCGTGACGGTACATGTTTAGCATTAAAATTCGTCTCATAAAAGCTTAAATTATAGCTTTATGTAGTGACATGCCATCTTTTAATTGATGATTATGTAAATTAGAAATCATTATCTAGGGGAAATTCTAGCAGTATAAAATGGTTGGTCGAAACGTGTTCAAAGCTACAAGCAGGTGCGGGTCTAGATCACCATTATTTTTTCTTATTTTTAAAGAAAGTGATCGTGACAGTAAATCACTTATAACAGTCTAATCAAGATTTGAATAATATAAGAAATGACAATTAGTACAAAGTAGTTCATAAAAACAATCTATGAAGTAAATTTTGTATCCCTGTATTGATTGCAAAGTAATATTTAATACAGGGTCATTTTGTTCATCACAATTTTCGGTGCATTGATGGGGAAAAAGTAATGAAATCAATAAATAACATTTATGTTGAAAAAGAGTTTTCAAAAAATGATTAAATAATATAATATTGTATTCAAATTATCAAATGTTTTGCTAGTAATAAAGCGTCTTATTCAAATATGATTTCATTTTTGTTTAAACTTAAGAATAAAAATTATGATTTTGGTGTTTCTCATCATTGCATTAAAATGCTATGATTGCTAAAATTTACGCGTTCTAAAAAATCCCCAGCTTTTCAAGATTATTGTGGGTAAAACATCCTTTTGGGTGAAATGAAGATATATTGGTTCATTGTTTAAAAGTCAATTCTAACAACCAATAGTATTTACAAAAGAAACTGGTGGAGGTGGGGATGGGTAATGATATAGATTATTAACTCTACTGACAATGATAAGCAATTTGCTATAAAGACTTACAGCTACAGCTAAAGCATATGATGATTATCATTATCAAAAAAGGGGCATCGATCAATTGATTATACACACACACACACACACACACACACACACATATATATATATATATATATATATATATATATATGTAAGTGTGTGTATGGGAGGTTAGATTTTTTTGTTATATTTTAGCATTTGTATGTGCATAAAGTAATAATACTTATGGGTTTCTGGTTGTTGAAAATGTTGAAAGAACACTCGGTGGTAGATTTTAAATATAAATATTTCTTTTAGTGAAATAGTGTTTACTTTTCAGATTTCTGATTATTATTATTATAGTGGGTATATATTTTGAGTTTTAAGCATACTGTTCTGAATACTTTCTATTTCAGGATTTAGTCTAATTTTTAAAATAATAACTGGCTAATAGAGTGTTAAGTTTCTTTGGTATTTTATTCGAAGACGTAATATGGATAAAGTGGGGGGGGGGGAAATGCTACTGATTGTGTGCATGACACAAAGAATTGCACGCTTGAGTTAAAGTTACTAATAAAAGTACAGGAAAAGGTGTTGAATTGTTGGAACATAGAGATAAAGCACCTAAAACTAGAGGGGGGGTTGGAATAAAAATTATATAGACTATACTGATCAATGTAATAAATTAGGTAAATATATTAAATATTATGATAGTAATATAGATCATGTATATATTCCCCACAATTATTATATGTAAAATAATAATTTATTTTTAATCTGTGTCATAGTTCTAAATGCAAAACTTGTAAAATGATCAATACAAATCATGTTAATAAGGATTCTAAATTCATTTTTAATAGTTTTAATGATATTTAGCTTCTAAACTGTAAAATTTGAGAATATAAATATATTGGTCGAATTTCGAAATATATTATTAGAATTAATCAACATAATTTGACACACAAAAAATTAATAAGTTTCAAAATAATAAATAAATTCATAATGTGTACTTTCATTTATATGATTTTAACTGTGTGGAAGTGAATATAATTAAAATTGTTTCATATATTCGAAATAGGTTTTGGTGGGAAAACTTTTTTACTGAATATTCATAGACATTATATTCATAAGGATTAAATATCATGTACTTTGATAAACATATATTACTTAACAAAATGGTTATAAAGATTTTTATAACAATAATGATAGGAAAATTTTTTTAACTAGAAAATAATAGTGTTTTTTAAGAGAAATGATAGAAGTAGAAAAAGTAAGAGAAAAAATGTGTATAAGGAAGACTTTAAGAAAACATTTCTTGGGATTAACAATAATTTTCAGAAAGACTTTAATATTTAAAATTTATGTACTTTTTATTTTGTAATGAAAAAAGAGAAATGTATTTATTTAGAGACTAATGGTAATAAATTTGAGTATGGTAATAAATTTGAGATTATGTGTATTTATTTAATTAAGGACACCCTATTTGTTTTAAAAGTATAATGCGAAAGGTGATGATTTTGATCTGCAAAAAAATATAATATCATTCTATTAAATTTATAAATAAACCTTTTGATAAGATTAATTTTAAAAAATTTCTAATTAAATATCAAAAAATCAATCCCTTTTAAAATTCTCAGCATTAAGAAACTTCTAAATATATTAAAAATTGGTTGAATTATTTTTAATTATAATTGCTTAGATTTAAAAAATACGTATATGTAATGATTGTAAAGATTAGATCATTGAGGAATACCAGCATGCTAATACAGGTAATTTATATTGTTGAGGTTAAAAATTTAAAAGATATTATAAATCATGGGGCTAATTTCAGACTTAACATTTCGACATAACATTTGCTTATATTAAGAAACAAATTATCTAATACATTAATAATTTTATTAATAAATAAGCAATTGAATATGTTCTAATATTACTAGCTTTTAATCCGTTTAAAGACTTATTAATTATGATATTCAACATGTTGAAATTAGATATCAATAATAATTAGGATATTTATTAAAAACATTTAAAAAAGCAATTAGGAATCTTCAGGACAGATTTATTGTTAGTTACTTAGACAAAGTATCTGATAATTCTGCTGTGATATGCAAAAACATCTACATAAACTAAACTAATAAACATTTTGAGAATAATAACTTTTTTAGAATAGTAGGCTGTAGTCAGAAATACATTTTTAACAGAATTGTTGCATTATCTAAGAAACATTTTTTTTATAAAAAGGTTAAATTATTTCCCATTTTTAACATTAAAATTTCTTAAAAGTACTATTAAATTTAGAGCTATAACCTTAATGGTTCGAATGTATATATTAACTTTGTTGGAGGGAAAAAAATACAAAAAAAAATATTCAAAATATTATTATAGAAAAAACTGAAGAGTGCTGCCTTTATTAAAAATAGGGCCGATATAGTCAAATATATTAACACTATACAAGTACATACTATTTATAAGTATGATTTTATTTCCATTGGAAAAATAATCATAGTTTCTTAATTCTATCGGTATAAAGGATATTTTTAGTAGAAAAATTATTTTGGGAAAAAAATTAATATTAATAAGATAGTTGCTTGTGAAAAGTTGAATTATTTATGTTAATCTTAAGAGAAAATTATATGTGTTTTTAGTAATAAGTTATATAAACCAATTTAAAGTATTCCACAAGGTGTACCTGCAGGTAATTCTTCATTCAATAATTATTTATATTTTTTGTGAAGATAATTTTTTGATAGAATTAGTTTCAAAATGATCAGATTTGTTGGTGATATAATTTTCTTTCCAATATAACGAATACAGATGTTAAATATTTTTCATCCTTTTACCCAGAGTGTTTAAATTTATTGTAAGCTAATGTTAATACAAATGAATCAGAATATTGAAATAGTTTTTTTTTTTTAAAATCGAAGATACTAAAATTTATTGTAACATTATAGAATATCTAGCTAGATTTATAACATTTGTCTGATGCGATTGTTTGGTTCCTGCAAAATATTTTTTAACTAGCAAATCTGTTCACAATCAGATTCAGAATTTGAAAATGTTATATTTCATTTTCTTTATGATTTTCTTTTTCTTTATTTTTTTATGCAGTGTTTGTATTTATTCATGAATTGAACTTCCTCTCGCCATAATTTTTTTGGTTTAATTTTCATCAATTATATTGATCTCTGTATTAATTAATTTGTTGCGTAATTTTTTCTTTCTCTTTTATCTAGAAAATGGAAACAAAATATATTTGATTAGCTTTTTTTAAGATTTATTCTTTAATAATCTAAAATATTATTTGTACGCTTCCTATGTATTTTTTAATACTTTTTTTTTAAATTTTGTTTCTCTACTAATTTTAGTTTTTTAAATTGAACTAATTCTTTATATTACTGAATTACTATTTTCACACACACACACACACATATATATATGTATATATACACTCTGATTTTAATCTATCGTATTATTCGTATTTTTTCCCACAAAATTAGAACTTTAATGAGTTTTGGTAATTATATTTTACTCATTTTGAATCTTAAACTCAAATCCAATTTATTTTGTGCTATTTATTAGGAACAAACTTCTATGGAATTTTTTAACACATTTGTAATTGTATACATATATATACATAGCATTGGAAATTATTTATAAAATACATAGATGTTTTTTCTCATTAACTCATTTTTTATATTGTCTTCTAATTACTTACTAGTTAATTAATTTTATTTTGTATTGTTTTAACTGCTGTAATTTACATTTAATTTTGAAATTATAATAGTTCCCATATGAAAGTTGTTAATTATGCTTCCTTAATGAATGTTGTGAAATGAGATAGGAATTAATTATATTGTATAAGTTATATATATATATTGCATAAGTTATAAGTAATGTATAAGTTAATTGTATTAAAAGAGATCGGTGAGTTCCAGGAAGTATTAAAAGTTGAAATGCTTTTTTACTTCATTCTCCCATCCTTTTCTTAGTCTTATATTTTTAGAAAAGTTCTCTTTTCTGAAGATATTTTATAAAAAAAGATTGTGTTTTAACGTCAAAAATTCATATTTTATTTGCGTGTAGAAGAGCATTTTTTGATTTTCAGACATTACTTGTGACTAACATTTATACAAATAAATGTAGAAGTCAACTTTTCTGAGGAAAAAATAACCCATGTTTGTTTCAAAAATAGGTCTTGTTATCAATCTAATGAATATTTTTTTTTGTTCTTCTAAGCTATATCATTTTCCCTAATGCTGCAAGGAATCTTTTATCATTGAATAGAAAAATACTTTGACTAATTTTCTAAAGATCCATCTGCAACTATGATTTTCTTACGTTTGCGTATCTATGCAAATATTCAAATTTAAAGTGCCTTCATGATTTTTTTAAATCCATTTGAAATAGCTATGCATCTGAAATGTAATTCATTACACAAAACTACTAACCTTAATTTATTTTTACGTTTTCATCAACGATTCATTAATGTTTGTTTGAAAATAATCTATGAACTTGGTATAATATTGTAATAATTAGCGTAAGCAATTCTTAATAAAGATATCGTAGATATTAAAACACTTATTGAAAAATCTCACGTAAACTTTGCTTTAAATCAAACTTTGCAGAACATTAGAATAATTTTGATCAGGTGTGCAATATATTTATAAGAGTGCATGCTGTATAAAATACGCAAATATCCATTTTAATGCTACGAAAATTCATTTATGAGCTTACAGCACTTTTTTGCGATAGTTAGCAAATCAATACTGTTTAAAGAAAGTTCGACTTCTAGACCAAAAAAAGAAGTCGTGCGAAACAAATTAAACTTCTAATCAAACGAATAAACAATATTTTTTTTTAAAAAAATTATACTGTAACATTAATAAGTCTGATTGAATTGTATTTAGTCACAGGTTCAATGCCAAGAAAAAAAAAAAAAAAACATGGTTGAAGATAGATCTTTTAAAAATTAGTCAAAGATAAAAAGTTCCTTGTAGTGTCTGGGGAAATAATATAGTTCAGAATATTGTTTAAATATGAGCTTAATATCAAAGCATAATCATAAATTTTCTAATGTTATTTTCGTTTAATAACTTTAGAAGAGCAAGTGTAATATTAGTAAAAAATTAGTCAGCTCTTGAAAGAGACATTTAATTAGTTTTAATTAGTTTTAATATCCTTGATTAAATTTCTTAATTTTGAAAAAATGGACATCATAAGCACTTATCGTTATGAATTGTAAAAATTTCAAAGGGGTCTTTTTTTCTTTTTCAAATAAACTTTAAGTACCTTCCCTCGACTAAAATCTGGGCTTACTTTCTAACTTTCTTATAAATTTTTAACTCCTTTCGAACCAAACGAAATTAGAATAAATAGATTAGATTAACAGTAGAAATGCAGTGAATATATTTAAAGTGATTACACATAAAAGCGACGGAGAATTGAATACTATTAATGATTTGAAAATGAAGAGAATAGCAGTTAATATTGAGTAAACACCTACTCTATGTATAACAATCTATGTAGGTGGGCGTAAGTGAGCCTACATAGATTGTTATTGAATAAGGATCCAGTATCTCTTGGAGTGAGTACAAGCTAAGGAAACAGTTCGAAATCCTTGTCGTAACAAGTAAACTTATTCGGATCCGAGTTTGCTTGTAAGATTGATCTTTAGTATTTACTTTAGACAAGGTAACAAACTCATTGTAGTAAAATAAACTGAGAGACAAGTAATTCGGCATATTCATGATTTAGGAAGTATCAATAAATTGATAAATGATGCTATAATTATCTGTCTTTTTCTTCATATGATTGTGAAATGTAGTGACTAAGGGAAGGTGAACTAAGCGATAATCAGCAGGAATTACAAAACTACTTGATATAATAAAAGATGCACCTAAGGTTTTCAAATCAACTGTATGAATAATAAAATAGATTCAACGTTCCAAATCTATTTACATATAACTATAATCATAGAAACTTGAACATCATTCACTTCAAACATCAAATGCTAATCCGATTTTCAAAGCATATTTACTATCGGAGATTCCAAAGTTTAAAGATAAAAGTTGAAAGAATGAGTAGACACCGGAGACAATGCCAATACATTTCTTTCGTCTGAAAAATCCCTGATGTTGGTCCCCAAAAACAGACAGCGCCATTCAAGAAACTCTGCGTTCAAGTCACTACAGTAAAATAAAAGAATGCACTCGATTCTTTTTGGAATCTCTTTTGGTTCCTCCTTTTTCTCAACTCTCAGCATCTCCCAACACAGAACCCATGCCAAATTTTATTTTCCAGAGGACACTCTCCCACCTTCTTTCCCTTTTGCCCAGGAAAAAAAAAAGTTCGAAATTTTTATAACTGTTAAAAACATTTTCTTCGGGAGGACGCAAACAAAAAGTAAAGAAAGAAAAAAAAAGTTTAGCTGTATTGAGAGGGAAGAGCACGTGCCTAAAAGGGGGTGGGGACGAAAGGGATGTGGAGAGAAATTCCAGTTCCCTGCACATCTAGATAGAAAAAAAGGGGAAAGGGGGGAGGGAAAGATGGCTTTTTCTTCCCTTTAAATGGGTGTATAACAAAGTTGTTGTCGTTGAAGATATCATGTTTTGTACTCTATAAATACTTCAGTCGGAAAAGTTATTTGACAACGCAAAGAAACTTAAAAGCCAAAATGTTTTCTGAGGAAGGTAAATATATGGCCTGAAATTTTTTCTATATGTGTTTAGATAGGAGAATTCAAGTTTTGTTATAAAGCTTTGTAGAGGAATAATAACGTTAAAATTTGCTGTTATTATTACTTGTCATCCAGACAAAAATCTCAGACTTTTTTTTACTTCTAATACTAAATATCTAGTTATGGTATTTTATTTACGCTAGACTGGTTGTATAAGTTTATGGCACTGAGTACTCTTGGAGCACATTGTACCAAACACACAACCATAGCGTTAAAGCATTCTCATAATTTTATGAACAGATTTCCGCTTTCTTCATATGCATTCAGATGCCATTCACAGACAAATATATTATCAGGTTAAATATATTAAAGATTATAGTAATACTTTTTAATAAACTGAACATGAAAATATTTGACTAATAGTACATGAATATATATTTATTATCTTATTCTTCAAATTGGTTATTTTTTAAAATACAAATTGGACATTAACGTCTAAAAATTAAAATTATCATTATCTTTTGGATGAAAATTAACCACAATTTATATTCAATACACATACATACATTCATACATACATTCCTTTTAGCAGCCTTCTTTTCATATAATGTCACGTTTTAAAGTAATTCTTGGTGCGTGTAAATTAATAAATTGTGTTAATTTAGTAAGTTGTAATTTAGCCGTGGATTTCTTTAATTTACAAACTTATATGTCGATGTTATACATTGTAAAAGAACTGCATAAAATCAAAATTAAT
>BMAW01016516.1:0-10473 GCA_019974015.1 Nephila pilipes
GTGTGTGTCTGTGTGTACACGCAGAATTAAATAAAAAAATGAAAGTTTATTTTTGAAAAATTTTAAAATCCTAATTTTTCTACATCATTATTTATTTTTGTTAAATGTAGGATGAAAATTTTATTGTTTATTCATTAAAATGACAATTGCGTCTTATTAATCTATTTAATAATTGTGAAAAACATAAGAGAACTTTATTTTCGATCAAGTATTTTAATAAATGTTATGTATGTAATTTATGGTAAATATAAAAGCGTTAAACATTTTTTGTTAGTTAGAATAACTATAAAATAAAAGGAGTTCGATATCTCATCCAAATTCTATGTGCCAATCTAGGAACATAACATATATTTTTATTTTAATGAAATGTGTTACAAATTCTAAGAATGAAAGATATTATAAAAGTAAGCATAACTTTTCAAATCAATCAACTAATCAGTTACATTAATCAATTGAACTGAATAAACTAAACAAAAGTAAGGAAACAAATGCAAATTTTAACTAAATTGGCATCTGAACTAATGATTGTACATAAATAAAGACTCAACATATCTCGAATTAATCCAATATCAAATTTTATAAAAGAAAAGGCAAGGCAAGAATCATCACTCTTTGCCGACAAAAATTAAGTTTAACCAACTGCAACTTTAATCTCTTTTCATACGCGCTTCTGAGAAAAGAGTAAAACATTAAAGAACTAGAGAACATCATTCACTTCTTAAAATTTTACAAAAGCCAAATTTAGAATATTAATGCGAGTTCTCTGGAAGAAAAAAAAATGACCAAAACAAATTAAAAAATTTTTATTGAAGCAATAAAAGTAGGAGAGAACATTAAAATTTCATCTTTTATTACGAGATTCTCATTTCACAGTCATCTTGAGAGCAAAGTTGGCCACCTTTGACACGTGTACTCAGTAACCCATGAATTTACTTTTCACGTGGTTTTACTATAGCTCCCTTCGTAAGCAATCGCTTGTGATATCACTCCTAGATTTGGTGGTCACACTTTTATTTTAATGAAATTCCAATTAATATTTTCTTTGCATCAAGTGACGACTTGCTCTTAAGAGAAGAAATTAATACTTTTTTATCTTTCTATTCTGTGTCGCGGTAGCCTAGTGGTCATGGTAGAGCACTCGCGGTTTCCGTCGAGTCGTAGTTTCGAGCCTTAATGCCACTAAAGACAAACCGTATATCCAGGGTTTCTGCACGTTAAATCTGTCGAGGCTTAAAGTCCAAAGTAGCTCTCATGATGCGTCTAGTTCGACGTTACTAATAATCAACCAACGAACCGACACCATTTTATAAAGTTTTTATTTATTTCACTTGATGTGTGTCTGTGTGTGTATCAATGTGTCATAAAATTTTCGATCGTTAATTTAACCAACTTTCCATCAAGCTAGAGCTCTGAAACTTTGGGCATTGTTTTTATTCGCCTAACAATACAATATTTAAATATTTGTGACAAATTGTAACTAATATCTCAATATTTTTATAATAATGTACTTTAGCCCAACCACTTGGCGCGATTTCAAAAATTACCAATATTTACGATTTTTTTGGCTAAACGTTAAGTCCTCGAAGAAGACCAGTTTAGCCACAATTGGCTAAAGACAGCCAAAAAATTCCTGTCACCAAGGGTGGTTAGACTAAACTGCATTCCAACCATTTAATTTACCCAACGAAGTAATTAATTTCAGTTAGTTTTAACGTTTTAATTTATTTCAATTAATGTGTGTCTGTCTGTGTGTGTATCAGAGGGTCAATCAAACTCTAGCCTGGTTGCAAGCAGCTTAAGGACGTGACATTGATTGATTAAGCTCTCTGATGGTCTCTTGCGGTATTTCTTGCCAAATATGCTCCAATTGTACCGCTAGGTCATCAACATTCCCTGGTAGATACAATCATCTTCCCATTCTATCCCAGACATACTCGATTGGAGATGGCCAAGGAAGTGTTTGACAAGCGGTAAGATAGTTCATAGTAACACGTGCCGTATGTGGTATGGCATTATCTTGCTGAAAAATAAGGTCAGGGTACTGCAAAAGGAACGGTAGCAAAACAGGTCTCAGAATGTCATCGACGGACCGCTGTGCTGTAAGTGGGCCTCTAATGAAAACCAAAGGGGGCCGGCGATCAAGGGAAATGGCACCCCAGACCATAACTTCCCGTTGAGGGCCTGTGTGGCGTGCAGTTGTGAAATCAGGATCGGCACCCTGCCTGGGCGTCTCCACACTCGTCTTCGATGATCGTCAGGACACAGTTAGAAGCGTGATTTTTCGCTAAACACTATACGTCCCCAATCAGCCTCATTCCAACCTGATCGAGGCAATAATCACTATAATCTGGCTCGACATTGCCCTGGCATGAGTGGCAGGTGGTGTAGCGGTCGGTGCGAGCGTAGATTTCGCTCTAACAGTCGTTTGCGAAGGGGAATGATGGACACTCGTGTGCGGATCGCACGTCTGATGGTTTATAATGGTGAATCAGTTGCTGTGACAGCTGATCTGACAATCACTCTGTTCTCCAAATCTGCTCTGGTTTTAGGTCGACCGCTACCATCATGAAGCTGAAATCTACCATCGTTCTTGACAGCATCTTCTAATTGCCGCATCGCTTTGACCCATATGACGAGTGATTCTCCGATTTACCCAAAATGCCACTATGAATCCATTGATTCGACCTCTTTCAAATTCTGACAGTTGCTCGTAATGAGCAGCGGCGAGGCATTTTTTTCAGTCTTTGGAAGGTATCCTAAATCACAATATAACAGAAAATTTCACCATCCGGTGGAGAATTGCTTCTTATTTACACCTGCTGTAGCTCCCGCTATTCATTCGTTGGACATCAAAATTTAATATTTTCTATGTTTGTTCCAAATGTCTTTGCATACGAAATTTCATTACCATCGGAGAAATCCTTCTAGGTGCATCGTTTTTTTTACGTTATAGAGTGTATGTAAAGTAGTGAAGATTTGACAACTGTTGTAGAAATTCTATAGGATTAAAGCATTGTGTCCAATAAATCAAAAGGGCATTAGACGGAAGAAATTTTTTTTACCTCACGATTAACCTAACATTATTTTGTCACCATGGACTCTTAACTCAACCTTTTCACGGGGTTCGAAAGCAAATTTATTCAAAACTATTAAAATTCCTTTTCAAACAGAATTATTAATATATTTGTGCAATGGAAGAGGAACAAATATTTTCTAAAATGTTTCAAACGCTTTGATTGAATAGAATTTGAATTTCGTGTACTGTAAACTTATTTTTAAGTACATATACAGGATATTGAGTATATCTATGCATAGAATGTATAAAATTAATAGCATGTCTTGTTTATTTAAAGTTTGTACGCCCGAGATTATTTTCAAAGTGATCTCTATTTCTCAAGGCCGTTATCTTGGCCAGACACTCATAAGCGTAATTAACATGTGTTAATGTACGCAAACGCTTCAACACATTATTAATTGTGAATTGACAAAATATCCACAACGTCTTCAAATAAATAATTGGCTGTCTTAAAGACTTTCATTTTAAAAGAAATTTAACTTTTAGTTTATAAATTGACATTAATCAGCAGATATTAACATCAATAAATTAAATAAAATATGCAGATATCAAGCAGAACCATTACTTTTATAAATTAATGGTTAACAGACTACATATGCAGATATTATTTCCGATATATGGTTATAAAATTTGACCGCTTATGTTTCTTAATATTCAATTAAAAATAAAACCAGTGTTTCTAAGAATATTTCGAGAATCCATGAAAGAATTATTTAACTCAAAAATTAATTAAATTAAATTTAAATTTGTTTTGCACTTTGCTTTTTTCTCGTGTTTCAACTTAAATAATCAATTAGTTAGATTTCTGCGTTAATGAGCTAAACAAAATTAACTATATATTTTGATAAAGTTGTATCTTAGAATAAAGAATAATCGATATTATATGAAAATGAGTTTTAAATAAATATTTATTTTTATAGCTCTTGTAGTTTTTAGCAATTTTCTAGAGGACTTATTGTGCTAGATGTTTTCATACAGAATATCTCCTCACGTAATATCCATTTATAGTTATTAGTTCTAAGATAGTTCTGTGAACTCGGGATTAATTAAAGAAATCAATTAAAAATGTGAAGAATAAACAGTGAAATCAAGATATTACGATATGTTTTTTTTATAATCCTCCTAATAAAGTGTTCGTTTTCTTGCAAAATATCACTATAATTTCTGGAATTGTTCAGTAAATTCAAAGAAATCCATCCCAAAAATTGCAGCTGAAACATTTGAAGCATTCCAGTACGCAGAAAATATTGAAGGCTAGCCTACGCATGTTTCCATTTAAAGCCCAAAGTCATCAAGTCCTACCCATAAAATCTGTACGACAAAAGGTTGAATTTCTGAACCGGATGCTTACAATAATTGATAATGATGGATTTGATGTTGGCTACATCTGGTTTATATTTGGAGCACATTTCTATTTAAATGGATTCATGAATAAACAAAACTGGAGATTTTGGAGTTCCGAAACTCCCCGTTTCTGTGAAGAAAAACCAATACATTCTCCCTAAGTTTCCGTTTGGGCTGCGGTATGCAGCAGAGGCATTATCGAATCGTTTTAAAGAGAGAAACCGTAATTAGTGAACATTGTGTCTCAATTTCGGAATAGTGTGTCACCACACATATATCTTTGGAGGATCAATCGGGTATGGAGTGGTCCATGCAAGATGGGGCTCGACAACATAGTACAGAAAAGATGTACTCGACAACATATTCTTTCATCATGAATATTTCGTGAAAAGTTATTGCATAGGATTATCCCAAATTTACTGTCACAGGAATGGATTGGCCTCCATGTTCACCCGATTGGACTCTCTGTGACTACTTTCTGTGGAGTAAATTGAAAGACATTGACGACTGGAACTATCCCACCACAATGGACGAGCTTAAATCATTGATCTGTGTAGTATGTGAATCCATTTCCATCGAGACATTACAGTATGTGATGGCAAACTTTATTATTCGCTTGCGGCAACTCTATATTTCAAACGGTGGACATTTCGAAAAAAATGTGTTGTGATGGGACGAATTTATTTATACATCACAACCCAGCTTTACGGTGTACAGCACCATCTATTAGCAACTTTTACACGAATATCTTACATCTCTGTATATAATTCTTACAGTTCATATAATAAACATATCGTTTGCTGCATTATTATATTGATCTCTGTTTTTGATATTTTTAATTTTGAAAGCAGAGTCTTAGTCACTGAACATCTTGTATTAACGGGTGTATGGAGCCATTTGAAGTAATATATGTTCTTTCGCTAGTTAGATCTACCATTTAATTAACTAATTGTATTCTTTCGAAACAAACTTAGATAATTCCAACAGTATAAGAAATGTTTTACTTTTATTTCTTAAACAATATTTTTTGCATTACTTTGTATGACATTAAACCAAGTAATTCATCGTTAACACGTCAATTATTTTTTATATATGTTTACTGGTATATTCTCAATAAAACGAATAATCTATCAACCATATAAAGGAACAGAATGCACATACATATGATACATATATTTGCTGAAGAATCCTATTATTTTAAATCAAACACTAGGAGAAAAATGAAAAGAGATTTTACCATCCCCATTACCTTATTCTTTTCTTGTCCACTAAGGAGACAAGGATCAACAATGACATTCCATGCAGAAACGATAACCAGAAACTAAAAGAGACTATCATCTAGCTTGCGGCTGGATATTGTCACCCTGTGTGATATGGATTGTCATCCGGGGATGTATTATTTGTCCTTCTCATCCGTGGAAGGCCGTCACATGCTCTGATGGATTATGCCCATCCACTGGTCTTCTAACGAAAACAGAATCATTGAATATGATAATGTGAGGTTCCCGATACACAATAAAAAAAACTGAGTTAAATCTAAAAATTATGAAAAGTTTTCGAACTCCGCGAAAGTTATTCTTTGAAATATTAATTTTAATTTCAGTGAAAGATCCAGTAGTAGTAGGAATATGCAAAATTGTTTCTATATCGATTTAAATGATTTACAATAAAAACACAAGTTTAATCGGTAAATAATTGACAAAATATATTCAATAATATTCACGAAGAATAATAACTTTTCAAAAGGCTCAAAAATAAAACATTACTGGTAATGAATTTATGCCGTAGATAAATTTTATTTGCTCAATATATGTCAAGAAATATATTTCTATTCTGTTCATGAAAATCTCCACCAGCACTTAATTTTGTGTTTATTCTAATGAAGTCTTTGAAGGTAAATCGGATAGTAACAGATTAACATAACAATATTATCAAAAGAAAATGCAATGAGTTTTTTATGTGGATGCTGATAATGATATATTTATTAATATATAAACAGCATATACATCCTATAGTACCAGTAATATCTAAAGTCTCATATTTAAATATTTACTTCATTGATTTATTATAAATTATATAATTATTCTATATATTAACTAAGATATTATCTTAACGCACTTGTTTTAATGTTAACAATGTAACATTACGTAACAGATATAAATGAGTACGTAACGTTTATTCTTAGAACAAGGGATGTTCCAAAAGTAAATTTCATCATTATTTTAAAAATAATATAGTGCACGAAATGAAACAAAGAACTGCCACAAAAATACATAAAAGTTGCTGGTTGAGCAATGGTAATAGCGTCAGAGAAAGAGGAATGACGCTTGCGCAGAGTGATATAGAAAAGAGAGTAGCGGCAGACCAGCGTGCCCGAGACTTGACTGACACCTTGGTCGGCAATGGAAGTGCGTGTTGATATCCGGTATAAATTGGAAGGTGGGGCAGTCATACATGAATGCCTGTAGATCGTGTATGATGAAACATCATGTTTCTTCAAATGGTTGGATGCTGGTGTTGTAAGTTCAGTGAAGAAAGGTTGAGTGTAGAGGAGGAAGATCGAAATAGGCGTCCTTCCACATCCGCGAATAAAAACAACACTGCTATAGTAGAGGACATGGTGTACTTTAGCAGTGTTTGTACTTGGTAGTACAGACGAGGCATCCACACTGCGTATTAGTCATGCTTTGGGCCCACCCGAAATAATGCTGAGGTGGAGCAAGTTGTGCGACAATTCCTTGCGTCGCAGAGCACCTAGTTTTACCAGAGTGGATTCTTCAAACTGATTGTACGCTATGAGGAGTGCAATTTATAATGACTTAATTTCCTTTTTATTTGTAAATAAAGTTCCTTGAGGAAAAAAATGACGATACTTGTGACATTGGGATATTCGTGGTTTCTCTTCACTAACCTTGGGGACTTTAAATTCAGATTGATTGTTTTTGCTAAATAACCTTTGCCCATCCAAAAATGAAACGTGAATATGTAAAGTAATTATGTAACGCAGTGAGAAATGAAGTTGAGTGGGTGAGTTAGGAAATATATAAACTCCGACTGAAAGTAGCGAGGGAGGCTAAAAGAGAGAGGGCTGAAGGAGAAGTGAAGCTGAAGCTATAGATAAGCTGATTGAATTAGAGGGTTAGATCAAAGATTGCTACAAGACGTCCCTTTGCTGTTGTTCTCAACAGTTGAATCAGAGTCTGAGTTGCAGTCGAGGAAGGATTAGTGATAAGAGTCTGTTAGATTACTATTGGTAGGTTAATTTGAGGTTAATAGAAATATTACCCGGGAGAGCATAAGGAGTTGTTGTCATAGTAAATATATGTTAATAAGTTAAGTATAGATTGTTCTAGTGTCTCTTTGATTATTTGTGTCATAGTGTTTAATAATTGAATCTAGTGATGGCACAAGATGAAGCCCGGGTCGGCCACAAACTTACCTTCGGAATATCTCTTATATATATAATAAATAGGAATTTTTTAAAACCTTTCAAAACGCGACTTTAAAAATTAACCTGGTCTTGAAATATAATTAAGTATTAATACTGTTAGCATATCTTTAATAAACTTTTCTTCTTCTTTCGTCATTGATAACATACTTCAAGTAAATGTCATGCACATGAAATAAGTGTGATGATATATTATTTTTCCGTCGAATGTTAAGTCATTGTATGAATAAGTGTTGATACTATTCTTGTAAATTAATAAGTCATTCGCGCTCTCTTGAATATTATGTAGTTATATTCAAGGGTTAGAGAAATATTGTATTAACTTTTACGGAAAGATAAGTAATTTGAGAAAGTTTTTATTAGTGAAGTTGATCTGAAATTTTGAGAGTATCATTAAATTTGTGTGTAAATAAAGGAAAAATGACGCAAGCATAGGAATTTTAGATTTAAATCGAGTTATAAACAAATCGTGAAATTAATAGATGGATTTGAAGTAATATTGCAGCTTTTCTTCCAAAAACAGTGTGTCTGATAACACTATAATTCAGCGCTAGTGGTTAAAATATATTTCAAAGGCCAGAACAATTTATAAGGCTAAATAAAAGACTTAATGTGTCCACAATCATTACAAAAACACGATTCATATAATCGGTTCTTATATTTTCATGCATTTTTAAACATAGTTCACATTCAATAGCGTCTGGTTAGGAATTTTTAACTATACAACTTTTGAGCAGCTCTTTGATTATATATAGCCCATACATTAAGTGGATATCTGCGTGCTTCAAATTCTATTACTAGTGATATCGTTTAAGAACTTCTTGGAGGATATGATGTCTTATGAGCAAATATTATAAGATGACTGTAAAAATGGCTCTATATCGCTTCTTCGTGGAATTTAAATTTGTACCTAATAACACAAAATATATATTTGGATTTATAAGCTTTCTTTTACAATTTTGTCTTGTATTTTCTGAGCACAGCTCTTCGAAAAATCGTCGCGTTTATCAGATAGTAAGTTCTCTTTTTTAAAATGTGTTACAGATTTCGACAAAAAAAAATGTATTACAAACAGAATTATAAAATCGTATGCAAAGAGAAAACTTTACTTCCACTCACTTTATCAGTCTTAAATCAATTCACTTCAGTTTGAGTGACAGTAAAAATTTTGCCTGAAAATAGAACATTATTGATATGCCGTTTTATAAGAAAAATCGGAATAAAGCAAATGAAAAACAGGGTTTTCCCTGAAAGATTGACAGAATCTTAATAAGAAAAATATTAGAAAAACATATATCACTTAAGATGGCGTCCCAGCTTTCCATTGTTTTATCATTCGTAACGTGATAACCCTACTGTGACGTAGGTAAATGAGTCCAATTTAATATCTTGAACTCTTAAAAGCCTTCTAAAAATCTCGTCTCTAGTATTTTCCTTGACATTTCATTACAATATATATGCGTTAGAATTACAGACAAGATGTATTGCTTCAGTTTCATTCTGCAGATATTAGTTAATTTTTTATGTTATCAATGTATTTCAATGGGCGTTTACCTTCATACCAGTGCTGAGTCGGAGGAGCATTAGACCACTTATTACTATTATAAGTGAGTTGCAGCTCTGCATAAGTCAGAAAATCCAGAGTATTTGGGTGTTGAACAGTGTGCCATTTTTTGCCAAAGTGTCAGCTATCTCGTTGCTAGCATTGTAGACATGAGAAGGAATCCATTGCAAGTGTATCTCCTGTGTCAATAAAAGACGTTTCAGCTTTTCCAAAATAGCCATTCCAGTATTATCTCCCACTCTGTGACAATTAGAAAGGTGAAGGTTGGCATTAAGACTGTCCGTTAGAATCCTTTAGAATCTGGGGTCGTATATATATATGCACTGATTGAGGCAAGAACTATTTTATCGATTTCTCGCGTAATACTTACCCTTATCCATTTTGAAAATTAGGGAGTTTGGAGGGTTATTCAAAAAGTATTTATATTATTCCGAGTAAATATCACTGTTTCCATGTGATCGCTTTCTCATTTTAAAAATAATTTCAATTTTTCTTTTCATATATCAATTTTTTTCTTATAGTAATTGATTTACGTTAATAAGATTTGAAGATAACTCCTGCTAAAATCACACACACACACACACACACACACATTGCACGCTAAGAAAAGAGATATAGTTCAGCGACTGCTTTATTTGATACGTTAAGTTCATTTAAACAAGGAACACTTCCAATATTAGAAATGGTATAATTTGCTTATTCTAAGACTTGAAAAGCATTGCATTTGTTAATTTAAGAAACAGTCTGAAGAAATGATTGGTACTTTACGGGAACAAAAAACACTTACTAAATTGTAGGTTTAAGCTCCGATTATTACTAATAAATAACTGAGATAGGATAATAAGATATATTTTGAGTACGAATTGATTCTCATGTAAATATTGTTGTAATTTACAGCTATTAATTTTGATTTTATTTATTTATTTATTTTGGTTTCAAAAAGCCAAAGATTGAAATACAATAAAGTTTTAGATCAAGTTTATTGTAAAATTTGTATCGAGAGATAGAAACTTAACTTTTAATTTATTATTTTTAAGACTT
>BMAW01016528.1:0-16665 GCA_019974015.1 Nephila pilipes
TAAAAATGCCATTATCACTCACTGCAATGACCTCCAAATCCAGGATTTCCTAATCCGTTCTGCTTGGCTCGCGTAATTCAAAATTTCTTCACATTTCCTCCCCGATTTAAAGCGGGATAATTAAAGTTTTAAAAGCCGCCATTATAATTTATTTTGGAAGGTCATTCAAAACAGAGCTTGCAATTTCACAAAGCAATGCGAAAAGATGGAAAATCCCTAAAGCTGGTAGAAAACAAAACATCTTTTTTTTTTTCTGTCACAATTAAGAACATTGACATTTGGGTTCATCTAGAAACGAACACAGTCTTTTTGTCTCCAAAAACCCAAAACTTATGACCTTAATGTATGATCCGTCATTCTTAGCACGTTTAGAACTGAGAAGAGATGTATCTTCTTTTTCTTTTTGGGCAAACGATAATATTCAAGACCTTGAGGCAAGCCGAAAGCTGACCCTTTACTTCCGAAACTGCCTTTTTTTTTTATATAATTTTTTTTTTCTTCCTTATCTTCGCGACTTGCTGTGTTTTCAAAAGAGGTAGACAAAAATATTGTAGTTCGTTGATTCTTGGTACGAGCAGATGCAACAAAAATTCGAAAAGAATCGTGAAAAAGGATGCTCGTGGTTTTTATTCTGTCTGAGTTTCGAATGTAATTATGGGTTAAAATATTTTCAGGGAGAAAAAAGAGACTAGCACAACTATTTAATTAATATTTGAATGCATGAAAAAGTCGTCTGCTTTTTTCACGATTTGAAGCAAAGTGAAATATTTATTAATCTTAAATCCATCTAAGAAATTTAGCTAGAGAACCTTTTAATGTTTAAGGGTTAGAATGAGCCCTTTATAAACCCATTTTAATAAAATAGTGAATTCATAATAAATTAGCCAAAAAATAATTGTTAATTAAAATGCAGTTTAATTTAATTTGGAAAAAATACCACCTTAAGAAAATCCAATTTTTTAAAATAATAAAACGAAGAAGAATGCTTTAAAATTAATCATTTTAAATAAATTTTAATTAATTAAAAACAGTTTTTTTTCCTGTACAAGCACAAATATAGAAAGAATACAGTTTTTCAGTATGAAAATTCAACTACAATTTTTCCTAATTTTATAAACACATGTTTATTCTAATTTATTTCTTTTCTCTCCTTTAACTTTTATTTCTTGTTTCAGTAATTCGGGTAAAAATCAATTTAAATTTTAAAAATAAGCGTCAAGAAATCATAAATTAAATGTATTAAACTAAATTTAAAATTACTGCTGATTAAAAGAGACAATGTCCTCATAATGAAACTATTTTTAATACGTAATGAAACAATAAATACAAAACAGAAAAACAATAAATTGTCCCATACAAAGTTCCGCAAAGAACAGATTTAGCCACCCAAAGTGATAGCTTTTTTTTAAAATAATTATTAAATTATTTATCAAATATTAAAACAAAGTTGAACGATAACGTAACAGAACCTAAATTTGACTCATCCACTCACTCATTCGTTCATTCGCTCACCCATTCATTCATTCACTCACTCGTTTAATCACTTACTCATTCATTCACATTCCCTTATTTATTGAACAGAAAAGATATTCAGAAAACACTTTTTTTTTTTTTTTTTTTTTGGAAAGTGCTTGGGTCACCACTTTGTCGGTGACTAAAACAATTGCCCTAAAAAGTCCAATAAAAAAAATTAACCTCTGCACAAAAATGAGAGAAAATTCATCTAAAAAATGGAGAAGAAATAATAATAGTAATTCATAAGTGAATAGAAACGAGATGAGAAAATTTTCCTCAAACGAATAGAGGTCAAAGGGTAATTGCATTTGTGAAACTCGAATTACAAATTTTCAGAAATAAGCTCAGACGATGAATAAAAGTATGATTATTTAAATTATTCTCCCAAAAGAAAATTTATTGTTTTTAAATGATTTTAATGACAGTCTTCTCCTTTCGCTTACAATTTTATAGACATTTCCAGTGCAATATTTGATAAACAAACAAAAAATGTATTTCCAAGGAAATATCAAAATTGTTGTTTTTCTTCAAATGAAATTGAGGTAAGAATACGCAAAGATTTTTTTTCCTCTATAAAATTTTAAGGATGTTGATTTTTATTCTCCTTTCAGACTTATGTGAATGAATAAAATAATGTTAAATAAAAATTTTCTTTTGAATGCACATTTTTGTAACAGGTAAATGATGTACATGTATAATTATGCAAAAATCAAAATAGTAATAATAAATTTTAACTCATTCCTGGACTTCGGTTCACATGTATTTAACAATAAAGAAAATTCGAAATTAATTAAAAGTAATTATTTTTGCCCTTTTACTTCCTAATACCATTTACGTGCATATATTTAAAAGAAAAAAACTTATTAAAAAAAGTAAATTTAAATCTTGACTTCTCTATCTCCAATTACACATGTTTCACTGCCAAAAAAAAAAAAAAAATTAGATTTAGACTTGACTTCTTTACCTTTTGTGAAAAGGAAAAAAGAATATTTGTTTATTTGAAGATGTTCTCGTTTTAGGGAGATATCCCAGTAACCTTCCCAGAACATTCAAAACAACTCGTAGATAACCTTAATACGTTAAAACTGTCGTAATTCATACTGTCCCGAAAACAACTCACAGAGTGAAAATAAATCAGTAAAAATATAAACTAACTTTAAAATCTTTGCCACACAAAACAGAACTTCTTTGTGCAATCCTAGTAAGATCGGAACTAAAATGTGAACTGAAAATACTCACTAATGGGGAGAGCATTGTATAAGAATTATCGTTGAATTACAAAATTCGTGAACACCCATAGAATTTTATTTACATTACAGGGTTGTTCTGAAAGTAAGCTTCGACATTTTTTTTCTCAAGGAAAATTTATTACATAATAATTCGATATAAAAACCAACGTTTTTAAAAACAACGTTTTTATATGGTGGCAAAGTTTATTAGAGAAAATTATTGAAATATTAGTTAAAACTGTTAGTTATTTTTAACTTTAAAATTTACTTTAAAAAGAGACATTTGTGAGCGTATTAAAAAATTCATAATACTCATAAAATCAAAACATGCATTTAAAAGTTTGTAAGTCATTCTATTAAAAAAAAAATGGGAACCAGAATTCAGAAAAAATTATTGTGATAAGATATGGCGCCAAATATTGGAAACTTTCTTTCTTGCGAATGATTACTGACTAAAAGTCAGCAACCCTTACTATCTCGGAGATAGTAAAGGGGAGATTGTATCTCCCCTTTGTGAGTACAAAAGGTTTACGATACCGCATGCTGTGTGGGGAGTGCCCGGTGTTCCCAGAGGGGGAAAGAAGTTTTTTCCTCAACCCTAAAAGCGCCTAGAGGAAAGAATATTTTGACTTATTAAAATTATTGAAATATTAGTTAAAACTTGTCGCAAACGTCTAAATATTGCATCGTTAAGCGAGTACGAACGATTCCCAAAATTTCAAAGCTCTAGCTTGATGGGAAGTTGGTTAAATTAACGATCGAAAATTTGATGACACACACACACACACCAAGTGAAATTCAGAAAAACGTTTTAATAAAATAAATAAACCATGTCATCGTGAACTATACACCTTGCACTATTTTTCGACATATTTGCAATTGATATTGCCGTAGCGTGCAGTCAGTTTGAAGAAACCACTTTGGTAAAACTCGGTGGCCTGCAATGTAAGGAATTTTCGCACAGCCAGCTCCACCTCAGTATTGTTTTGGACGGACCTTAGCGCGACCAATACGCAGTGTGGATACAACGTCTAACACCCTTATGTGCCCGTCGGCTAACACCATGTCCTATACTCTAGTAGTGTTGTCTTCATTCAGGGACGTGCGGGGACGATCACATCGATCTTCATCCTTCACTGAACTCGCAACGCCAACGTCAAACCATTTGAAGAGACACATTATTCACTATGCACGGTCTGTGGGCGTCTGTGGTCCCATATACCCATTCATACTCGAGAGAGAGATAACAGTGCTCGCATTTCTATTGCCGACCACATTGTTAATCACGTCTCGGGCATGCTGGTCTGCTCCTACTCTCTTTTCTTCGTCGCTCTGCGCATGCGTCATTCCTCCTTCACTGACGCTACTTCCGTCGTTTAACCAGCCACGGGAGCGAATTCTTATGGTGATTGTTTCTTTCATCTGGTTTTCCATTGTTCTTTCAAAAAACGACGAAGTTTCTTTCGAAACATCCCTCGTACGTCAAAATGAAGCGATACAAGTAACTCCCGAATAACACGGTTGTTAAATATCTGAAATATGCGGTATTATACGAAACAAAAAACTGGTGCATAACAGGCCGTTACAAAAAAAACGACGATTAGGGGGGGGAATGCTAGGGGGAAATGAAGAACACTTTACTTAGTTTAAGCAAAGAGACTAAAAATATGACTAAAAAACTAATTTTATACTGTACATCTTTCTATAACATAATAGGTTCTACGGTTTTGTGGGTCTAATGAAACACTATTTCGCTCAAGTAATCTTTATAAAAGTATTTTTTAATTTTCCTTGCTTATTTAGTAGTGTGAAGGATATGAAACAAACCTCTTGAGTAAACTTGGGAAGTTGGGCCATTCGCGGTTTTCTCTTTATTAATCTCGGTGACTTTTTAGATATTTCAATTGCATAAAATTACAACTCATCACCAACTAAAAGGGTACGTGATAAGACAAATTAGATGAAGATTAGAAGTGTAATGAGTTGAATTGGCAATAGTGATATATAAGCGGAACAGCATTGAAAGGAATAAGAAGGGAGATAGATGATAACGACAAGCTGATCGATGTTTGTAAACTGGAGTAAATCGTTGTTTCTTATCGTTTGAGTTGAAATTGTGATCAGAAACGACTCCTGGTTAGACTAATAGGAGTGAGTCTATTATAAGCAAGAAGTGCATGAATTTGAGCGAGTGAGTTGATAAGCTAAGTCTTTATTGTTTAATGTTAAACTAGAAACAGTTAAGGGAGATTTGAGAAAAAGCAGTGTTACATAATCTGCTCTGATAGTTAAATAAACTGTATTGTCTTTTTCTGACGAATCTTTCTTTGGATTTTGTTAACTTCTTGACTATTTAAATGGACTTTAAGATGCCTGTGCAATTTAATAATAAAAGGCTGGTGTCACAAACTCTCACAGGCTGGATTTTGACTAATAATCAATTTCTGGTGTTTATTTTAACAAGTCATACTTTTTAAAATCAAATTATCACTGATTATTGATTATTTTAATGCATTTATACTAACATATCCGTTATTTTTTGTTGCCAAATTTTTTGCCCTGCTCTTCTAACTCCCAGTCGCCGCTACTGGTCATTAGGTTCCGAAAATTAGAAAAACACACTATTACAAAATTACAATTTGGCGAAATATATTTGTTAAAGCAATTTCTATCAAACATGTTACATATTAACATAAATAATATTTTCTTCGTCATCTAAGCACCATTAACCGATGGTCTTTTGTTTTTTACAAGATATTCCCATTTTTTGAATTCGTAATGCCCTGTTATTACTTCCTTCCAGGGGTGTAGTGAGAAATTTTTCGTGGAGGGGGAGAGGTGGTTCTCCCATTTCAACTCATATCTCAAAATAAATTTCAAATTTATTTTGAAGATGCAAATAATGTTTATGTGGAGTACGAGATTCTAAACGTAAATTTTTTCTGTAAAAAAAAATCGCTTTTAAAATTTCTGTATGCAGCAATCCTTATGGAAGGGGAGGGAACTACAACCCCCCCATTCCCTTGTCGCTACACCACTGCTTCCTTCTCCTTCCATTAGAAATCTTATGAAAACAATCAAGAATAAATAATCCATTCAATAGAGAGTCACACACAGATGATAACAAAGTTGTTTCATTTATACCCACGAATAATCAAAATTCAATCGACAAGCCATCCAAAAAGTGGCAAATGTCCCAAAACACGTCTGATCTAATATTCAACAGAATTATCTCTTGTTTACCTTATCAAACAATTGGGTTCGAGTCCTTTGAAGATTTATGGATGAGGGTTCGAATCCTTGACCCTTTTTAGACCCTCTCTAAGATCGCACCTCAAGCTCTTTGCTCAGCGCAGGTGTGATACAGATGTCTCGCATCGATGAATTCAACTCGTAATCTTTACTACTAACTTCCTTCCTTCGCATTAAACGCAAAGCTGCTTATATACATCTCCTAAATTATATTCATTCACTTCAATAACCCTAATCTAATCTAACTCAGCCATGTTTCATTTATTGGGAGAGATTTTTAATTCAACCAATTTAATTTTAAGCCCCCAAAATGGTAGTTGAAGGAGAATATGTCTGTGTTTTCATTATCATCCACATTATCCTGAGTTCCCTGTTCTACTTTTGGGGGGAAAGTCAGTTACATAATTTTTTACCCCAACTCAGTTTAGTTTAGTTTAGTTTTTATTAACGTCGCACTAGAAGCAACACGAGGGCTATTGGCGATGGACCTCGTAATTTTGAACCACGGTCAAGTGACGATACCGCAACTCAGAGATCATTATAAATTTCTTTATAAGATGCTGAGCATTTGTAACGTTTTCTCTAGAACTATATGCTTCTTTCCATTGAAGGATCTTCATTTGGAAAATTTAACTCCAACTGTACGGCTAAGTCGAAGCTTTCTTTTTTTTTAAAAAAAAAAATCTGCAAGTAAATCTGATACGTCACACGCGATCAAATGAAAAAATGCCTTTTAGATATCTTGTGCACTTAAAAGCTCTTATTAAGGAGAAACAGAGGAAATCTCCGCAATCTACAGATATTTATTTATTTCGAATTATGCACTTATTGCGGTCAAGCGAATGTTAAACGCAATATATCTAGGATTTCCCCCCCTTTCTTCGATTCTTCATATCGGTTTGAAATTTCAGTGAAATGACACAATTTTTTTTAATATGTAATAATTTATAGTTTGTACTTTGATATAATAATTTTAAATATTCAAAAAAAATTAATAATTTACAAAATATTTCTCAAGGCTCCCATATACCGATCGTTTTTGAATTCGTGAACGTAATGTTAATCCTATGGAATCTCTACTTTCGACCTCAAATTTTTTACCATTTTATCTATTTGAATGCAATAAGGTGCATCCGAAACAGTAAAAAATAATAAAGGTTTCTGAGGTAACACATTTTCTTTCCGATTTTTAAAAATATTTTTACGCCTATTTTAATGATTCATTTGTAGATTTTTCTGTCTTTAAAAGCGTTTTTAAAAATTTTCAAAAATCGAGGAGAAAATATAATTTCGCAGAAACTCTTCATTATTTTTTTGCTCTTTCGGATGCACTTTTTTTACATTCAAATACATAAAGTATAAATTTGAGGGCTAAAAATAGAAATTCCGTAGGATTAACATAACGTTCACGAATTCAAAACGGTCTTAATAACCTTTTGTTCTAACATTACTTAATAGCATATGGATTTCAGAGCAAAATCCTTGAAAAAAAAAATGCTTGAAATACATAATTTTTGTTTCTTTATATACAAACTAATGCTTAAAAATGTAATTCAACTAAAGTTATTTAACATATCCTGCAGTTTTCGAATTTTTAAGGCTGATTGAAAATTAGCATTAAATTTTTTCACATTTTAATTTGTAACTACCCTTGCAAAGATATCAAAATATGTACGAAACAGAGTAATTTTAGTTCAAATTTATGCAAGATATGATTATGTAATTGTATAATTTTCGCAAGATTATCTTAAATAATATTTAAGACACCTTGCACGAAATGATGAAAAATCACATTTTGAGAAAATGACCTTTCCGCGCAATAAAGTTGAGTTTTTTTTTTTTTTTTTTAGTTTAGTTTTTATTAACGTCGCACTAGAAGCAACACGAGGGCTATTGGCGACGGACCTCGTAATTTTGAACCATGGTCAAGTGACGAGGACGACATCTGAGCTGGCACCCCCTCTCCTAACATCCACACCACGCCAACGGGAGGACGCAATAAAGTTGATCAGAAGATGTACATTTCCAGTCATATATCGGGGAAATATTTGGGATATTTTCGTGAGTGACTTGTTTTAAAGTATTCAAGAATAGTTCCATATTCTAATAAATAATTTTTTCAGAAAAACGAATTTTCTTAAGGTATAAGGTATTATTTCTTAAGGTAAGAATTCTCTTAGAATTTTTAAATATTGAACGGGAATTTATCTAATTTTGGGATACGATGTTGTAAAAGGATTTTTCCCTATTTTTCAACCCAGTTTGAGCGTAATCGTGTTATAGAAGTGGCGTGTAATATGACTTTTATTTGTATAATGAACTATTGACAAGCGGATTCTCTTAATTTTATTTTCTCGAAATCACGATAACAACCCCAGCGCTTCTATCTCAATCGTCTAAATTATCATACCTTGTCACGTGAGGACGTCATGTGTAGATTCACCGTATGCAACAATTTTTCTATAAATCAATTTTTCCAGAATTGATTGTTTACTAACGTCGCACTAGAAGCAACATGAAGGTTATTGGTGACGGACCTCGTAATCTTGAACCACAATCAAGCGACAAGGGCGATATCTGAGTAGGCACCTCCTTCTCCACATTTCCATATCAATCCAACCGGAGGACTTGGAACATCTACAGATTTAACGTACACCAGCCTTTTTACACGCGGGTTTTTCATCAGGATTCGAACCCACGATTCGATGCAAGCAATGGCGGCTGCCGTTTCGTGACAGTGACCACAAGGATACTGCAGTCACTGTCTTTCGAGGATTTAAGGCAGGTATTCAATGCAAGGCAATCGAAAAATAAATGATTACACTATCTCCAAGGTTGTTTGGTGATATATTCAAACTCAAATATGAGAGCTTTAAAAATGTGAAATAAATTCCATTATTAAACTAATATTACATCCAGGGATTTTCACTCATCAATAGAAATTGGAGCGTTCCCAGGAAAGATTTCCAGTTGGAAAAGCTGTTAAATTATTGAAACATATATATCTTTCTTGGGACATCTTTTCATAGCAAATAAAAAAAAATCAAGATGGAAAATCATTGCGGTAAATAATTTTTAATACAATATTTTATAAAATATGTTAGTCGGATATTTAAAAAATACACAAATAAAAATTTCTAAATTTAATTTCATCAATTTTCAAATGACATACTTTCCTGAAAATTTCTAAAAACAGCAACAACCTCTCAATATTTAAGAACACTAAAAATTTAAATATTCAGAATATTTCATACGCATCAGAATATTTGTATCAATAGAGAAAAATATTACCGTAATTTAAAAAAAAAAAAAAAAAAAAAATGCAGGAAATCTTTATGAATGATAATAATCTGTACATATATCCAGAAGTTTACAGTTAAAACTTTCCAATCTAATGTTCATATTGTGATATATAAGGGTTATAAATTCTTAATATTTTGAAACAATAATTAACTGTATTTTATATATATAGGTGTAACTATTATGTTATATTATGCTATTAGAAATATTAACATTTCTCAAGGTTTTTTTCAATACATATATATACATAACAATACATCATTTTTTAAACTCAAAAATGATTATTTTAAATCAAAGTGTTACAGTAAAAAAAGTTTGAAAAACGTGAAATAAATTTTATGCATATAAAACGAAAATGAGACTCATATGGAGATGAAATTTTATTACATTAATTACAAAATAATTCTAACTACTCAAGGAAAAATATTAAATATATTTCGTGCATCTGTTATGAAAAGGCATATATTATTCAAATCGGAATCGCAACGAACCGAATTCTGGATGAAAAAGACAGTACGCTCTTTTCTTGTTATCGTTAAATGATGATTGATAGGCCTGCCAAAAATCTTTAAAAATGTTTTTAAATGTATAAATCTTAAGGAACAAAAACTTTAGTTGAATATCAATAGAAAAAACTCTTAAGGTATCAGATTAAATGCTTTGTGCTGTAAAGGGTTGAATCCACTCAGGCGAATAACAAATTGATTTTTTTCATCAGACGATAAAATTCCTAAAAGAATCGTCTGCTGCAATTTTTTTAAAAATTATTTAACTCAAAAGGGAAAAAAATATTAAGAAAATAAAAATATATGAATTGAAAAAATATTGCTACATGTTATATTTTAATTTTAAAATGTGTGTTTTTTTCATAAATTCATTAGTAAAATATTTTATGTGAAAGATGTTATGTAACTTTTCTAAAAAACTAACTATTGAAACTGTTTAGAAAAATTGTTAAAGTACTGAATTTAAAAAAAAAAAAAAAAAAAAAAAAAAAATGGAAAAAATATTTACAACACTATAGGGAAATCCAAATTTCCTGAGAATTTTAGAATATTTTAAATAACGCTATTTAAATTATAAAGTCAAAATACCCTGATGAAAAAAAAGAATACAAACCATTTTTCAGGAATTTAATTTGACAATATTTTCATTAGAACAATTATACATGAATTAAAGATCGGTGTTGAAGGACAATACGATTTATTCACACTTTTTAATTTGAAAATAACATTAGCGTGGAATAGGATTAATTAGAAAAAATATTCACCTATTCAGTGATTGATCAAAGAAAAGATAAATGAATACTGAATTGCTTCGGCATTTGTAGAATTTACCGGAGAAGTAATTTGCCGAAAAAGTTTTTTACTTTAAACGATATTTCAGAAGTTCCCGAGTATTGTTAATTTTCTAAAACTTAATTATTATCGGTATACTTGAAAAATAATCGCATAGTTTTACTGAAAAGAGAAATCATTTGAATGGTGAAAAGAAATCAATGTCAAAAGATGAGTTGTTTTGTCCTACTTTTGAAAAGAACAAAACATATCAATTAGGAGTCAAACAATAAAACTGCAAGCAAAGGATTTTAAATTTTTTTCTGTAAGCAATGCTTAAAAAGTACTTATTAATTATTTAAAAATATATATAATTTAATACTCAAAGCCCTCGCGATAACAAAAAAAATTTAAAAGAAAAAAGGTTCAATTTTTGAGTCCAACATGAATTTTTTTACTGTTTTTCCATAACTGAAATTTTCAAATAATTGACTCATTTTCTGCCGGAAAGATCATGATCCAAGTTGTCTTCGAGACGCAATTACTTAAAATTACTCATCATCAAGAAGCTTATAATTGCAGGAGAAATAAATCTTTTAAAACAATAAAAACATTTTAACTGAGAGCAAATTTGATAAGAGAGAGAACATGAGTTTTATTTTAAATTCCATGTTGAGTGTATCGCTAGGTGTCTGGGGAAATTATTACATGTTTGATAGACATCTTGTTACCAATCGCAAATAAAGCTTCCTTGCATTATTATTCTTAAAAAGGAAGAGACATTTATGAGGATTCCGTCGAATACCAAAGAATGGTTAATCATGTCCTCTCCATCTTGTCGATGGGTTTGGCGACAAAATGAAGGTTCTTAGAAATGCTGGCATTTTCTAAAATCTTGATTAGGGGTGGAAGTTACAGAATTTTTATGAATATTCCCTGTGACGTCAGACCCGGCCGGAACAGCGAAAAATACGTAGAGATGCGAATCCGGAGCAAACCGAATAGGCAGAGTGAAACTGCCGAGAAGTGGCCTTATCTGCCGGGAACTGTCGGAGTCTATGCAACTAATATTTTGGAGATTTGTTGGTGATGCGAACTAGTAAGCAGATGAGCTGAACGTTATTGAAATTGCTGTGACTGTCAAAACAAATATTGTTTTTGTTCTTGTATCGCTAATCTGTACAAGTGCTGTGTTTCCTGGATAAGCTAATAATATGTCCCTGTTTTGCACCCTGTGATTTATCTTGTATTGAATATTTGCAAATAAAATGTCTTTTGTCATTATCCTTCTTGATTTCACTGTTAAACCTGCACGGGAATGAGATTTTAGTAATATTGATGTCGGAAGTGAGATTTTGGAGTGAATTCCAGTAACTCGTGCAAGAAAATGGCTTGAAGGACAAGTTAACAGCCATGATGGACATGACGAAAGAAATTATATAGAAAATGAAGCAAGAACAATAACTTTTTGTGATGAAAGTCGGGCAAGAGCTCTTTGTGAAGGTGATGAAACCATAATAAGAACACTTGGTGAAACAAAATGTTGACCGGACAAGAGCGCTTGAAGGAAATAAAATCCTGGCTGAAGGAACAGAAAGTAGAAACCGATTCTACAGTCGAATTATCGGAAACTACCAAGAATGGTACAACAGAGAAGTCCGAAGAGAATTCTGCTTAAGAAACAAATAGACAATGGAGTTATTTCAGAAAAGAAGAGGAATTGAGTTATTTCAGACTGTAAAGAGTCAGTAGAGAAGGAGGAAGAAAATAGAGGAACTGTCCACAAAGAAACAAATGCGGCTATAGAAATCAAAGTGGAGACTGATGAAGCCAAAGAGAAAAAAGAAATGAAAAGTCAAATCCGAGTTAGCAAAGGAACAATTGAAGGAAACAAAACCCGTCGCTTACCTTGGCAGAAACGCGGCAATGAAGCAAAAGCTGAAATGATCATAAAAATCTGAGGGAGAAGGTGGAACTTTAAAAGAAACCGAAAAGCTTCAGGCAAAGAGTTTTAAAACGAGACGAGGATCGAAAACCGGATATTTATCCAAATCTAAGCAGGCGGCGAAGGGCCACAAGTAACCTGAACATAAAGTTGTAACTTCCACACCACACCATCAGATGGACTTGGAACATCGATCAGATCTTTCGAGCATCAGCCCTACTACATGACGGGTCTATGTGACATCAAGGCTGAAATCCATGACTCGACGAAAACAACGCCGGCCGCGAGTTCGCGACCATGACTACAGGCTACCACGATCTTTTATTGGTCAAATTTTAAGAATTGTAAAAGTTTTTCTTGTTTCAGCGATTTCCACTACAATTACTAAAATAATGCAGAAACAGAAAATTCATATCATTGTTGAAAGTTATATTATCGCTCCATTTATATTAATACAAATTCACGATTTAATAATCACGGAATGACTAAAGCAAGTTCAACGGGGTTTCGCTACATATCTTTTTCAGGGTGTTGCCAGTTTGTGTACCATAAAATATGAAACATCAAAATAGAGTGATAAGCATTGGGAATGGATTAAAATGTGAATCTCGTTCCTTGAATTCACTATATTCTTATTAGTGGGTAACAATTAATAGTGAATCAAATCACCCTCAGAATCTGTGGAAAGCTCCAGAAAAATTTTGTAAAATAAGCAGTAAACTACCATGAAGAAAACAGTTAAGTAACAAGGTTAGAAATTTTTTAAAACATCTTATGAAAAAACACTGAAACAGAATAAAGTAGTATTGAATTATTAATTTTAAAAAAAAATTAACTAATTTTAAACTTATTAAATGATTTATAATTATGTACGAGTATCAAAGAATTTTATAATATTCAGAAGATGTATGAAAACCATATGCTTTTTTTTGTGACAAAAACATTTTTTTTTTAAATCATAGAGTTTGTACTAATCAAACACAGCACTATTTTTTCTAAGAGTTTTCTCTCCCTCTCTCATTTGTGTTACATTCTAAAACAAAGAAGATTACTATCCAAGATATAAATAAAAATAACTTATTCTTATCTTTTGCTTTCTTAAATTAAAAATTTTCATAATAAATACGGTATCTAAAACAATTTTCTATTTGTATTATTTTAGTGCAATAGTTATATACAATTAAAAATCAGAATTGAATACTTTTTACATGTTACCTGAATTTTGTTTGTTTGTGGAAGAATTCTAAAAGCAATTATGAAAAAAGATTAACATGATTTCTGTTTGATGTATTTCAGTTTCAAATAAATACTAGCATCAAGAGCAAATGTAATAAAAAAGTATTTATTTTGTATCTTAATTTGGCAACACAAACTAAACACACTCTACAAAACTTACATAATAAATAACACATTCAGTAAAATGCATTTAAAATGAAATTCATATAATTTTATTCAATTGGTCACTTATTTAAAATAAATTAAATGGATAATGGAGAAAATTATTTGTGAGTAAAAAAAAAAAAAAAAAAAAATGAAATATTATGTACATAAATTGACAGTCAAAATAATTTTGGTTTAAATTGGTTGGTTAAAACCAAATTAATTTAGGTTTAATAATGTTGGTTTAAATTTTGAAAGCAATGAACACAAGAGATACAAATCATATAAAAGCTACAAAAATAATCTTTATGAATAAAATTTCAATTCTCATAAACTATGTAAGTTAACTTTGTTAAATTATTTAACAGTATAAGAAAGTCAATTATCAATAACTTCAAAATTAACATTTTTTATTTAATAAGTAGAAATAAAACACAATTATCATAGTTTGCCATTTTAATTTTTATTCACTAATTTCATTTAAAAAAGCAACAAAATTACAACACAGTACTCCCTTTATAATCAGGCACTTCACCTTTCTCGCCTCTCTGTAACTTAACATTTTTTACACAGATAACCCTTGAAGATGTTATTCTATGCCTTCTACTTTGATAGAATAATGATGACACCCGATACAAAGTACAAACTTTTTTACAGTTTTAATTATTGCATGTACTGGGTGTACTGTATTAAATTATATACAATGCAGAGCTTTTGCTACATAAATGTATTATTAATTGGTGTGATATCTGCCAGATTATCAAGAGAGTACCATAATAAAAATAAATATTGACTGTATATATGTATATATAGAAACTTTTACTGACTGCTACATCAAAGTGGGAATTAATATCTGTAAGTTTAACAAATTAATGCAAGGAAAAAGCAAATACATAAACAAATATACAGATATGTTTCACACAAGATATAATATGCAATTAGTAACCTTATTTGACTGTTAATCAAGTATAAATACAATGATGCTTAAAAGTAAAAAAAATTTAAAAAAAAAAACATTAGCAATAAAGTTAAAGATTTGTTAGTTAAAACATTCTTGATAAATAGCTATTATAAAATTATATCAATCAATACTAAAACACTGTACAATGAATGTAAAAATTATTGAATAGATATTTTAGTACTTTCCCATATTTCAAAAATTTATTTACATTTATAAAATAAGTGAAACTCCAATGTTTAACAAAGTAAAACATCAGTTTGACTAAAATATGCTGACTGACTACAAATAAAATTTATCACATATTGAATTTGTTATAAAATTTATAAACAAAATTCAAAATAAAAATATATTTAGATTAATTGTACAATTAAATAAATGTAACACTTCCAAAAATACATATTTTCCAACCCAATAATTTAATTTTAAACTTTTAGAAAAAAAAGGAAACATTTTAACTAATCAAAATAATTTTATTAATGTTTTAAAAATCATGATAAAATACAATGATTTTTCTCAGACTAAATTTATATATATATATATGGTACTGAAACAAAATATTAAAGAGATTAATTTCATATTGCTCTGTATATCAAGATTTTAAAATATAACAAATACTTAAATATCTCAAAAAATGAATTTTTAATATTTATTATTATATATTATATATATGTGGCTGTGGTATGTGTTTTCACATACTGTATAATAAATCATTGTAATAAAAACATTTCAATAATTTTTGGATCCATGCAACACACAGTAATTTCTCCACATCATAAGAAAATCTATGTAGTTGAACAGTACTTGAAAATACTATACCAGTTATAAAAGCATTTGTATAGATTTTGTTAACATTATAGATAAATTAAAAATCTAAAAAAAATGAACAACACAAAATATGAATCAGTTAAAAAAAATTTAATTTTATATTTATCTTACATTTAAATTAATATTTGATTTTTATAGCCCTCCCCCTCCCAATTAAAGATGGCCATCAAAATGAATTATTTGGAAATCAAAATAATATTTTGATTGTTGAAATATTCTTCTAATTTATATAGCAATATTTTTTAAACCATTCATAACAATCAACAATTATAAAGCATTTAGCCTTAAAATGTTTCAGTAACAAATGAACCTGTACAAAATTTCAATTACATTTTTTAAAAAGTAACATCTCATTTCTTTAAGATTTATCATCCCTCGAATACTTAAATATTTAAGAATTATTAATATAATAGCTAAGAATTTTTACTCATTAAATGTTCATTACTTGATGTATTGTTCATAAAATTAAAAGAGTTTAAAAATTGAAATAACAACGAGAAGAAAAAATGTAGTTTTGAGGGTAAACATTTCATTTATCATTTTTCTTACCATTATATATATTTTCAATAATTTTCGTATTTTTAAAAAAATACAGATTTTACATAGCTAATATTTTTTCTGTAAATAAATACATATTCATTTTTATATTAATGCATTTTTAACACATAGAATATTATTTACCAATATTATTTCTTTTCATCTTCTGTATCAATCATCTATGCGAAGCAAATCTATAAAAATAAACTTACATCAAAAAACAACACGACATGGTTCAAGTGTACATAGTAATTCATTTTGTACATAAAATAATAAATAATTGTTCTTTTATATCACTTTAAGTTGATTGTATCATTTATAAAGCTCGTACTGATGTGAAACAATAATCAATTATAGATATTACTTAAGCACATAAATACATTCTACTTGGTATGAAATATTTTTGCAGGAATTTTACTTTAAATTGAACTAAGCCAATACGAC
>BMAW01016528.1:17065-32688 GCA_019974015.1 Nephila pilipes
AAAAAAAATTGGGGAATTATTCGTTTAACTTAAATATCACCTACTTAACTATACAGATTTATAAATTAACATAATTTAAAAAATTGAAATATCATTTTTACCTTCCTTTCTTTTTCGCTAATTTGGCTAACCTTTTACGTTTCAATATCATTTCGTACAGTGCTTCTAAACCTTCGTCCAAACCTTCGCCTATTATAGCACACGCAGGTTGAACGTGCCATAGAACATTTGGTCCTAATTCATGAAGTCCTAAAATTTTTTCTACTTCTTGAGGTTCCTTAGCGTTTGGTAAATCCTGTTTATTTGCCAAGACTAGAATGGGGACTCCTGAATTTTCAGGACACCGCACAGTTTTTAATAGTTCCATCCGGGCTTCATCCATGCGTTCTTGATCAACACTGTCCAAAACAAACACGATTCCATCTGTACATCTAGTATATGACCTCCACAGAGGCCTCAGTTTATCTTGACCACCTACATCCCATACTAAAAAGCTGGTTCCTTTAGCTTTACCCGTAGTCCCTTTTATTTTTTCACAATTAAATCCTATAGTAGGTACAGTATTCATATACTGATCGAATTTCAGTCTATACAAGGCAGTAGTTTTTCCAGCTGAGTCCAGCCCAATCATGACCACATGTAACGGTTGGTTCGGGGGTAAACTGTCGAGGATAGAGCCACCTTTGACCATGCCAGCACCCATATCCTTATAAACACATCTAAAGTTCAACACACTATTTCGACTGTTGCACTAAAGGTTCAAATTTGCCAAGTGGACACATTGCACATAAACCGCACCAGTCGCTTGATATTATCAAATGATAACGTCAATGACCACACACACACACACAAATAAACCGTTTAAGTATTTACATTTCAGAAGAAAATAACGCACTTTCGATACGCCGAACAAATTCTTGGGTCCACCGAAATCCTCCGTAAACAATCACCGAAGATGAAGGTCTGTAAACATGAGAAATGAGTGAGCTATCACCAGAAGCCGAACTTCGGGATTTAAACTTGTTTTACCGAGGTCTGCAGCTCTTGAGGTCAATCAATAAGTAAGGGTTTTGCCCACGTAGAGAAGTATAAAGCGTTATTCTTACCAGATACAGTTCCAGTAAGAATCGGCCGAACACAGAAACTTAAAAGAGTAGAAATCCTTTGTGTTCTTGAACAGTCAGGCACGAATATTATTTCAGTCCGCACATTTTTCTTTAAATCAAAAGTAATTGCCCAGTGATTATGAATGCATGAAAATGTCTAGAGTTGACAGTTCGGGTTTGGAGTCTGTAATTGCGTAAGTTTTCAGTAAGTATTGCCTCCTACCGTCAGAGACCAGTTTGAGATGAGAGCCTCCGGGTGAAGTCCAGGTAGAAAACCACAGTGTCACACCCTTCTTTTACGGTATCAACTTTGAAGAATGGTTGCCTAAAATCAATTAACATAAAGTATCCAGTGGTTACTTTGCAAGAGAGCGGTGAAATATTTCTCAGAAGTCAAATGCGATTGACAGTTCGTTCCTATTCTTTCGTTCATCACTACCTGGCTGCATATCAGCTATCCGCTCTGTCGGTGTTTTCTTTTGACACTAGCCAGCGAGCTAACAGCGTGCGTGCTTGGGTTGCCGTGTTTACAATGCAGCTCGCCAAAGTTGGCTGATGAAATAATCGCCAAAAGTGCATACAAAAAAATTTTAATATTTCAGATGTCTCTGTTGAGATATGTTCTTGTTTTTTCTTTTCCTAAGGAGTATGAGAAATCCACTATCTGAATAATTAAGCTTACGTGATCGGAAAAATACAAGCTTAAAATAAAAAATAATAAAACTATACAAGTAGTTAAACCGAATAAAAAACGAAACAAACTCGTTTCTTACGTATAGATAAAGGATGTATCATCGGCCGCTCACCTTCGCTTTGTAATATGAGTTAAATCGCTTCGAATTTTTGTAGAATTTCCAGCTTACCTTTGCGAGTGGAAAATTATTCCCGATCTTTCGTTAGATCATTACTGCTATGAAAATGTAGTAGTTCTAGAATCAATTTTTAAAATAACAGCAGACAATGAATATTTTTCCAAGAGTTTATTAGAATATTACATCAGAGGTTTATTTAAAAATAAACATGTACTTGAGCAAAAGCAGGTAAACACAATTGAAGAGAAATACAGTGACTCAAGTGTTCGTACTCTTGCAATTTTCTATTAAATATAATGTTCTCGACTAATAAAAACTAATATATCAGAATTGTAATCAGAACTGCAATTTGTTCTTAGTGAAATAGCGTAATCAATTTTTAAAACATAGAATTTTGAAAAGTTAATATTCAAAAAACTACTAAAAAATTTCATCACAAAACTCTTCATACACTTAAAAAAAACTCAACATAGTTTCAACTATTAGCCACCTAAAGGGCTATTGTTTTAGGTGTAGCGTTTTGGCGTACCAGATTACTTTTCAATTTTTTTATCATTTGCTTTAATTTTAATTACATGTAGCTGATATAATATTCCATTTAACAATTTATCGTTTCCTTTCATTTTTATAACGGAAAAGTTTACTACAGTCCATTTCTCGATATTTCATCTTTAACATTAATTTTTATATTTAATTGAGTCATTTAACAATAATTATTTTTTAGAAAAGCGCACCTTGGGGGGCTAAATCTATTATTTGTATAGAACTTTTCCCCTATTTTGTTTATTGTTATTTTATTTATTTATTTTTCGTAATGTCTTCATCAATACTCCTCCGTTCTTCTATATGATTACTGTATTTAGTTCTTATTTTGTTTTTATCTCATGCCTTCTTACTCTAACTTCAAGTTCTCTCCAAATACGTTCTATTGAATTTAAATCGGGTGACTGAGGTGGTGTGTTTTAGGAACTTGGGAACTGTTATACGAACACCAGAGACGTACGATGAGAGCAGTGTGCTTGGGGTAATTATCTAGATAAAAAAAAATTAAGTCGCTTCCAATACCCAAATTTAGGGCAGATAATTTCAGATTGTTCTTTAAAATATTTAAACAAAGCTCATAATTCATAATGCCATCTATAAACACCAAATTACCTAATTCTAAACCTGACATACACCCCCAAACAAGAACACATATACCTCCATGCTTCACTGTACCAACTAAATTCTTGGAATAAGTTCCTCGTTTTTTCTTCTCCATTCTATTACTCTCCCGTCGAAGTCAAAAATGTTAAATTTGCTCTCATCTGCACATAAGCAATAATTTCCAGTGCATTTCAAACTTGTTTTGAATAGATGTAGCAAAAGAAAATCTAAACGGTTTCTATTTTTCGTACTTACAAAAATTTTCTTCGAACATCTTGTAATTTTTGAACTTTGGTCAAGTGACGAGGACGACACCGAAGTTGCCACCTCTCTCTCCAAACTTTCACACCACGTCAAGGGAGGACTGGGAACCTCGAACATGACAGATTTAATGTGCACCAGCCCCACTATACGACAGGTCTCTAATGGTATCGGAATTGGAACCCACGACTCTACGAAACAATGCCGGCCCCGACATCGTGATAATAACCTCTAGATTACTAAGATCACAAATACAAAATATATGCGCTTAAAATTTTCGTGTGGAATTCGAAAGACATGAAAATAAAAAATAAAAACAAAACACGCCAAGCAAAAAATTTTTATAAAAAATGAGGTACATGAATATTCTATACAAATATGCTTAGAATATTCACGTTCAACTATTTTATGCACTTTCTTTTTGTTTGTTTTGAAAGTAATTTTTTGAAAAGAGGGGGGAAGAAAAAAAAAAGGAACACACTTTCTTAGAAAAATTAAAGTTATCCTCCGCTGTGTTTGTATATAATTAAAATATATTTAACCGAAATAAATTAATACATCATCGTTTTCGTTAGATCAGAGATTTTCAAATTTTGTGAGATCTGAAAAATTACTTTGCTTTATAGGAGAAAGGGAAAAATGTTCTTGTAAATATAAACTTGTAAAAATCTCTCCTTCAAGGTTACATTTCATTCTACCTGGACCGGCAGGTGAAATCCAACCTTACCTTAGATTATGGAAATTTTAAAACGTTCCTGTGACCTTCACTCGTTCTTGGGTTCGGTTACGGTGACTTTAAATAAATGTGTTCATACCACCCCTCGACGACTCATGGAAAGAGTTCGAAGAGGTGCATACAAATTTCTTTCCCTCCCCTACGGTGGTCTAGGGGTTGAGGTCATCAAAGATAAAAGAAGGTGTGGATGGAGGAATAACAGATGGATATGGTCAATGGAGAGGGGTGATGACGAATATTTTCGAGTCTGACTTCGATATTGAGACAACTGAAGATTTCGGCCCCCTCTCCCCTCCTGTTGGCCAAAATGCAATGGAGAGAGAAAGCGAAATGTATTTTAAGTAATAGTTTTTCAAGAAAGAAAGTTTGTTTCTATTTAAAATATTTTAAATTTTTAGAGCACTTTTATGCATATATTTTCAAGGTTTCGCTAGATTTATACAGGTAGAACGAAATAAAACAATTAAGACAACAATGATGATTCGAAAATAATATTATTCTAAAATATTATTCAAATATGATATTGCAAAAACTTAAGCATCGCATTGGGGAAAAATATAATAACCTGAAAATAAAGTTATTCTAAAGGGCTTTTTTTTAAAAAAAATAATTTACTGTACAAAATGCTTTAAATGAAATTAATTTTAAACAGAAATCTTCTTAGCTTTGTTGCTGCACATTAATCGATTAGCTCATCGAAATATTTCGGGGTCCCCCAAAATAATTTTGTTTATTCAGAAATTAAAAGGGCTCGTGATATTACAATAACACGCACGATTCCAAACAGGAAATCAGTATATTTAAAAGTGGAAATAAATGTTTGGCGTTTTGAATAATAGAATACAAAGAATGACGTATATATGAATGTATGTGTGTGTGTGTGTGTGAGAGAGAGAGAGAGAGAGAGAGAGTCATGAAAAATATAACGTTTTAAGATACTGCGTTTTCAACGGAAAAGTTTGCCAAGCCGCTAAGTCAAGGTTTGTTGTTGGTCGAAAAGATGAAGCTTCGAATATCTTTAAATTTGGGAGAGGAAAAAAACACGCACAAACTACCTAAATAGTTAGCAGTGCCAAGTGTAAGTTAAAGATGGAATCTTGGAACTTCATCCCTACAATAAACTTTTAACATTTTTAAGCAGAACATTTTTTTTACAACGTTTTTCTGAATTTCACTTGGTGTGTGTGTGTCATCAAATTTTCGATCGTTAATTTAACCAACTTCCCATCAAGCTAGAGCTCTGAAACTTTGGGAATCGTTCTTACTTGCCTAACAATACAATATTTAGATATTTGCGACAAGTTTTAACTAAAATTCCAATAATTATTTTTTAATAAACTTTGCTACCATATAAAAACGTTGGTTTTTATCTCGAATTATTTTAGCTTAGATCTTTTCAACTTTCGTTGCTTGAAGATAACGTCTTTACCGTTTAATTTCAGGTAAGATTTTGTTCTCTTCCATCTCATCAAGAGATTCCAAGAGGCTTTATATCAATTTCGAAAATCAATTTATAAGTTTCTTTGGATGCCTCGACTCCTTCCATTTGGTCAAAGGTCCAGGGTAGTAAGCTTCCATTGCTCCCCTTACCCCTTGGTACGCCACTGGACACCGAGCGAAGAAAGAGCGCGGTGAAGTATACCAAATGTTTTAGAATGAAAATTTGAGACACTTTCAAATGCTTCTATAGAAGCACAAATATGTGATCCTGCCACTCATGCATCCTTAAATGACACGAATTCTTTTGCTCTTTAAGATGCAACTCACGCATGTATGGTAATTTATAAGAGAAATGATATCCTATTTTTAATAGGAACTGATCTGATACAAGAGCAGAATGAGGAATTGCCATCAGCATCAGGAAGAAAGAGTAAAGAAGAAAGAAAAAAGAAACCTTTTTCCGTCCAGGGATGTATGAAGCTTGGAATCACGGGTAATCTCTTTAATTTTTCGACTATGAAACGAAATGTAACCCATTCTGATCATGAATAGTTAATAAAAAAATATTCTTATTCATGGTAATACATCTAAGAATTTTATATATAACAACAATATTCTGGTATAACTTAAAAAAAAAATTTTTTTAAAGCATTTAGCACATAATAGCTAAAAAATTATTGAGTCACATGTTTTATATACATGTGAATTTTATTTGCTTGAAATTTAGTTCATTTCTTTTAATGCTTTTAATCAGCAAGAATTTTGAAAAAAGCATATTCAACAAAAACAGGTAAATAATTGGAGTAATGTTATAGTATATATATATATATATATATATAATCGAGCGAGGGATCTTAAACAATTAATGCATATTTAAATTTCGAATTAAAATATTAATTACAATTAAATTTGATCATTTGATCATTTAAAAATTCAAATACGATAAAGCATTTGAAAAAGCAATTTTTTAGAAAGATAGGGCAATAACTATGTCTGAAATTCAGTATCATTTAAATTTATATTGTTTTCAGAAGATTTACTAACATAATATTTTATTTTTTTCCGAATGATCCGATCTTGTTCTGACATTTGGAAGTGATATTAAAACGATTGATAGGAATCATGGTAAAAAAATGTGCGACGCTATCCAAAATTATTCATACAAATATGACTATTTGTTAGTTATGAATTGATAAATCAATAAGATCATCCGTAGTACGTAAAAACAAAGGAAAAATATTAGCAGTAATTTTATTAACACTACAAATTAACCGCAAAAAGGTTTCTCAAAAATCTTTTCTTACTTCCTCTGTTTCAACTTCTAAACATTTTGAATTCTTAATAATATAATTTTATAGTAAAATTTAAATTTAGTGAACTTAAAATCTTTTAAAAGATAAAAATAATTTATAAATTTTAATACTTTTGAGAAATATTCAACGTTTCATTAAATATGTTTAAAACATTTTCATGCGGAAGATTAATTTTTAATTGAATTGAAAAAAAGAAATAAATACTTAAAAAGTGTAATTTTCAATTCATGATATGACACGCTCCCAAGTAAATTACTTTTAGCTTAAAGATATTTAAATGAAATAGTGGTTTACATCATCGAAAATTAATTTCTTGTTAGAAATTTTAAAAATTTTTTGTACCCCTATTTTATATTTCAGTTCACGAAGAAAGCTCAAAGAAAAATACGATTTATTTTTCATCTCCATTAGAACATTCAACTCTCGATCACTCAGTGAATTATTTCCAACTTTAAAAATATCGAAGCAAAATCTGGAGCGAAATTACGCCAAATGTAGCAACCCAACGAAATCTGCCTCTCACCTGCTGTTGAAGTGGAAGAGTCCGAACTACTTCAGTTCTCGGGTTTGCAATTACCGTAAGAAGTTTTAGCTCGAGGGTGCGGGAATTGTAATGCTGTTATTTTTATTATTTTTCTCTTTTTATTTCTTTTGTATCTCCCCATCCCTTGGAGCTTAGTCACTCTAATTATCTCCAAATTCCGTTATATTTATCGGTTACGGTAAGTTTTTCCAAAGGCCTCACAAAACAAAGCGCTGAGATTCATCTTTGTGTGTTCTGATGAACTTGACAGATAAATATTACATCACCGTTGAAATGAGTAACTTTTATTCCAGCACCTGACTACTAGCAATATTTTTTTTAAAAAATCTTTCTTTTATTTTACATGTGTTCCTTTTGAAATTCTCTCTTCTGGGTTAATAAATATCTTCCACAAAAGCAATTAATTCGTTCATCAAGATAACCGTTCGTATACAAAAAGCATCCTTTTACGTTAAAGCTCAGATAAACGTCTGTGTAAAAGATAACGCTTTTCTTTTCTTTTCTTTTTTTTTTTTTTTTTTTGTTGTTGAAATATACGGTAAAATGTGGATGAATTCTCGCAATAAAAATTATTTGTAACGGTTACACAATTAGTTGTTCCATATATCTTTATGGATTTAGGAATTTTAAAATTCCATTATTCTTTTAATACATAAAAAACATTATCGTTTTTATATAATGCACATGAAAAATATTTTAAATATAGATTGTTTCTCCCCAGTTTTGCTGTGCTGAAGTTAATATTTTCGAATACAATATTTTTAATTAAGTGTGTTTTATTTATTTTCTTGATTATAACGGTCGTTGAAATGGTGTTAAATTTTATTAAAGCGTTGCTTTGTGCTTCAAAACTAATAGTCATTAAAAACATTTTTGAGAAGCGAATTAATTTATAAATTGTAGTAAAGAATGTTCATTCATCTATTTAGGGATATACCGTGCCTTCCCAAATTAAGTATGCATCACTTACATTCATTTTAAAAGGCGTAAAACAAATATTATTAAATATTTATTAAATATACAATTAAATGCACATTACAAAATGTATTAGTCTGAGAAACAAATATGAAGAATCGATATTAGTATAAGTACAATGGTTTTTGTGTTGAAGTTCCTGATGCCGCAGGAGCCCCGCTGTGTAGCGGTGCGTTAAATGTACGTTAAATTTGTCGAGGCTCTAAGTCCTCTAGTTAGCAGGGTGTGGATGTTAGGAGAGGGAGATGCCGGCTCAGCTGTCGTCCTCGTCACTTGACAGAGGCTCAAAATTACGTGGTCCGTAGCCCTCGTGTTGCTTCTTAGTACGACGTTAATTAACAATCGCAATTCACGTTAAGTTAATGATTTCAAAGGTAGAAATTTTTTGAAAAAACGCTTGAGTATATTTTTATATATACATATGAAAAAAGTAAAAATTAGACATTCAAACTGATGGTTGAAATTAGAACAACTTTTTTCAATTTAGATTGCTAATTCATTTTTATGAGAGAGAGGGGCATTCAATATACATGATTAAAATGGATAACGCAAGAGGTGTAGCTTCACCGCCTCAATTACAGTTGAAGTGAAATTTTTTTACCTCGCCTTTGAATTTATATGGAGGGATTTCTTCAGGTCAGATGAAGGGATTCTGATGGATTTTTATGGCGTTCTTATGGACGCCTGGTAGGGATTATTTCTTTCAGGTTTACAAACCTAGGAAAGTTGATTTTAGAGCACGTGATCTCATAACTTAAAAGACAATATGAAATCGTATCCGAAAATAGGAATGTACTGTTTACTTTTGAGTTATATGGCATACGAAAAAAAAGGGTTAAAATATTGTTATGTGAGATCACTACATATACATATACACAATATGCAACGAAACATACACGCACGTGTTTGTGTATGCGTATTCTTTTGTGTTTAAACTTCATTATAAAAGGTATGTATTGATCAGAAAGGTTAAAGTTGTTCCACTTGATATTTTTGCCCGTTTTTCTTGTAATACTGTTTTGTAAATATTCTTTGCTCCTAACGCTATACATTTGTACAGATTTTTGCACCTGAGACCACAAGTTTTCCATCACAATGATCGAGAGATTGAGACGGGGCGTGCAATAACATCTTACACTTATTCATCAGCGAATTTTAAATGTATGTTGATTTTCGTTATCTGGTTGTAACATACAATTCAACTCTTAATCTAATTTCTGAAGAATAATTTATTCATAGTAAGAATCGTGCTTGTAGGTTCTGTAGCGTAGGCTATAGATAACCCCCGCCAAAGACTTTTGCTTTGAATCCCCGCTTTAGTTCCCAGCTTCCCATTCAATGTTACAATAAAAAGTGTATAGCTTAAAAGCCATAAATGAGCAAAGTCAGGTGGCTTGGGTCAGCCACATTCATCAACATCTGACTCTGTTACACAGGTGCGGCAGAGTTGAATCCTTTTTATGAGGTATTGTTGACCCATGACATTGATATATATGTGAATTTAGGGCCTAGCCGTGTGACTGCCGATATCAGCTTGCATGTAGGGAAAACTGACATTGGCCGATAAGAGCGAATGGTGTTACAGGGGACAAAAACGGAGTTTGTCTTTGATTGGATAGTTCATTCAAAAATGAATATAAATCAAAAAGGAGGGGGGTGAGACAAACCTACCCGAGGTTTTAAAAAGGGAGAAAAAGAGGAAGAGGGATTCCGGCCTGGGAGCGAGAGAAAGTTCCAGCTAGAAGTTGGAGGCTATTACCTGCTCTTGCGATTTCAGAACTAAAATCGAATTGCATTTGATATTAAGCTTTTGGTGGTATTTTAACTATGTGCTGTGTAGCTATATGTGTTTGGACTTTGTGTGAATAGAAACCAGACGGAAACGCCTAACTAGTATATAACCCATAGATTTGTAAAATAAAGAATTATCTTCTCTTAAGCTGTGTGATCCCTTCACGCTACCGCTTCATTCTACGCATTTCTGGGGTCACGACGTTACAGTTCGGATTCCTCCATATGTATCATCGATCGTCACAAGGATCGGCCATTTGGGGGGTGCGGTGGATGCTATGCTTCGGGGTCCCGCGATTCTGAGGACCTCAACATGATCTAGAACTAAAAAATACTTGCTTATGAAAAGTGGACTATAATCCTATAGTTGTCAGTATGACGTAAAGTTCATTTTATCTCAAACATTCTTATAACAAACATTACAAAATATCTGGTTTCTTGCTCCCTGGCCGATTTATAGAGAAGGCCGAATATGATTGTCACTTCTAAAAACATTGAAATAACTTTCATCTCACTGAATATTACATTGTTCTAGAAATGTTGAGGCTTTGAAATCTTCAACTTTGAAAATTTGAAATTTTTAAGGAATGCAACCCTTTTCCTCCCTCTTTTGCTTTGGAAGTGATGACTTTTCTTCTAGCTACATGACCATTATAATTTGCTTCTAGGAAGGTTCTTCGAATTGCATCTGCAGAATCATATCTTTCTATTGCTGCAGAATAAGATGAGGTAATTTTTACAGAGCTTTCCTTTGGAGCTTTTCTTGCATCTCGGATGATGTTTCAATTGGTCGTCATAATGATTGTTTTTTTTTTTTCCCTTCCAGACTCATTCGTAATTTGACAAAAATTTTTGTACATCTGGGCAATTTGTCAGTACATCTGGATAATTTTTTGTACTGATCCGTGACTACATTGCGGCTCCTTTAAATACACAAGAAAAAAAAAAAAAAAATTACATACCTCAGACATAAGATTTACTATTTTTCGAGTTTCTTTATCAGTTTCAGTGTTTTGGAGTTCACTTTCCCATCTAAAATGTTTTTCTCCTAGAACTCAAATATTAGTACTTTAGGGGAACAAAAATGTTATATTGAATTATTGTAAGAAAAAAAATGGTAGCAAAATTACCGATGAATACTCAATTTCGTGACTTTGAAATTTGGAATTTTGACGTAAAAATTTTGTTAAGGGAAATATCGGTTCTCCATTTTTGTTTTTAAGTCTTGTGCATTTTGTGTGGCCGCGGTAGCCTAGTGGTCATGGCTTCGGATTCGTGACCGGCGGTTTCCGTTCAGTCGCGGGTTCGATCCTTGGCCGCTAAAGACCCGCCATGAAACCGGAGCTGATGCACGGTAAATCTGTCGTAGGCCCAAAGTCCTCCCGTTGGCGTGGTGTGGAAGTTATGAGAGGGGGTGCCAGCTCAGGTGTCGTCCTCGTCACTTGACGGAGGTTCAAAATTACGAGATCCGTCGCCAATAGCCTTCATGTTGCTCCTAGTGCGACGTTAATATAAACTAAACTTGTGCATTTCATTTCTCCTATTAATAGTAATCTTCAATGTATATTTAATAGTATTGTTTTAGATCTTTCAAAAATAGAGTGAGAGATGTATTCTCAATTTTGAGAGTCAGCGTATAAGTATAAATTCGCTTACTGTGCACATAGTTAAATATTTACAATGACTCCCTTATGCTTTAGGTTTACTGCAAATTGAATAAATAAATGGTTTAATAATAAACTTTGATTCATCTGCATATCAATGTTTGAATAAAATTTTATTGCTTTTTCAATTAAAAAGGCTCACCTGGGTCTTCCATTCTTTAAGTAAGAACTGGAATCATGACCCCGAGGCGCCCTAATGATCTTCTTCGTTTCCATGGGGTTTACTTTCTTAGGTAAACAAGAGTGATTAGCTCCCGAGATACCTTAGCGATCTTTCTCTATTTTCGACACTCCTTCTCGTCAACCAATTTCCCCCTGTATTCCATTTTTTTCAAACGTCTAAGTCACAGTTGCGCCTCGTTTGACGCAGCTTAGCCGCATCGAGCTCTTAAACTACACAGTTTTTCGTCATTAGCTCCATTAAAATCTACAATTACTCATCGCTAACATTCAAAATAAAATATGCTCGAAATTGTGAAGATGACGGCTTGACAAAGTTAACTAATTATACAAGAGAGAGAGAGAGAGACACTAACAAAATTTAGGGACATTTCATGTATTGCATTTCAAATTATTTTCCGCGTAATCAAAGCTTGAAATACAGTTATTTATCTCTTCTTTTCCTTTTTCTTCTCAATATGACTGTATGATTTCATGTTCGTGAAATTATCTTTACACATTTTCATCAGCAAGGATTTTATGAAATTACATGATATCATAAATGCATTAAATGAATCTGAACAAAAGAATTTTTTTTCCTTCTTATTAAATGTATCATTATTTACAGTTTTTTAATGTTATAAACGGTCAGATAACCAAATTCTTCGAAAATGAACTCTTGTCCATCCAAATCACTCATTTGGAACCTAAATTTTATTACTTAAGCGAATTTCAAAAAAAATCTGTGGTAGTAACCGCAACTTTCTTAGTATTTCTCGTAGGATTTTTTTTAAAAAATTACTTCTGAGAATGTTTCGAAACATTAAAAAAAAAAAAAAAAAAAAAAAGATTTCTAAATGGAAACTATCAGGGAAAAAAATTAATTGAAGTGCAGTAAGGAAATGTGTTGTAATTAACCTAATTACTGTGGGAAAAAAGAAGCCTTTATAATTTTTTTTAAAACTTAATTAGTGCGTTAAGATATCGCGTCCGAATTCAAACGTTTATTATAAAAACAATAAAGGGGCCGCGGTAGCCTAGTGGTCAAGGTCGTGGACTCGTGGCTGGCGGTTTTCGTTCAGTCGCGAGTTCGGTCCTTGGCCGCCCAAAGACCCGCCGTGTAGCCGGGGCTGATGCACGTTAAATCTGTTCGGGGCCCAAAGTCCTCCCGTTGGCGTTGTGTGGATGTTAGGAGAGGGGAATGCCAGCTCAGGTGTCGTCCTCGTCACTTGACCGTGGTTCAAAATTACGAGGTCCGTCGCCAATAGCCCTCGTGTTGCTTCTAGTGCGACTTTAATAAAAACTTAACTTAACTTAAAAACAATAAAGATAACTATTTCACTATGACAGCTAAAATTTCTTTCTCTAATTAAAATAACAATATCCGGTTGATTTTTTTTCTAATTTTCGTCACTTTTCGCAATATATATGTATATTGTTGTAAATTTAGAAGAATTAGTAAAAGAGTAAAATTAAAAGTATTCATTTTGTTTCCCTCTTGAATATCTGATTGATTGATCTGTGATTTTTATACACTTATCAGCAATATCGTTGATTACACTGAAGAGTGGCCATGGTAGCTTAGTGTGCATGGTCGTGAGTTCAAGTCCTGATGCCACTGTGTTGCGCCATTAAACTTCACCATCACTCCCTCCCTTCCAAATCCAAGTCCTCCCTTCGACGAGGCGTGAGAGTTAGGAGAAAAAGGCTTCCGGCTCTGGTGTCGTTCTCGTCCCTTGTCCTAGGTTCAGATCTGAGAGGTCCGTCGCCAATAGCCCGTGTGTTGCTTCTCAGTGCAACGTTAATATATAATCAATCAATTAAATCCTATTTCAAGACGCGATAAAAAGTATCACCGATTTTTTTTCAACAAGTCTGCATTTCAACTGTGTCTGTTTTTTTAAGTATTTATTGCCTTTTGAAAAGTAAGTAGAGGTAGTTTTTCTTTAAAATTTATATAATAATAATAAATGATCCTTTCTTTTCTTTTTCTTTATTTTTTTAAATAAAATTTTCAAAATCTTTTATTAAAGTTCCTTTGAATCGAAATTAGCAAAGAAATGTGAAATGAAGGAACTTTGAGAAATAAAAAAAATAAGTTAAGCAACTGTTGCAATTAAAATTCAGTTGCTTTCTAAGATTTTGTTTCTTTTTTAAATGAAAAACGAAACAAAAGATCCTGTTTGTCAAGTTCAGTATTTTTATGAACTACACCTTCAAAATAGGATATTCAAAACGCGTATTACAATTTCACGGAATTATTATTCAGATACTTGTTGAGCTTTTCTGGTTGCTTATTTCTATTCTACTCAAAGACCTTCCAGACGCAATGAATGCGCCGCCTAATTCCGAACCAAGATCAGATGACGAAGTCGGCATCTGAGCCGGCATTTTTTTCCGTAGCCACGTTGCGCTTATATGGGGACCTTGAGCCCCGAAATATTTACAGGAATTTCAGTTTCGCTATTTGTTGCAGAAAAATTTATTTCTTTAATAAACGGGCTGTTAACATTTTATGAAGGCACTTAAAAAATAAATATTTGCTTTAAAAATTCAGTAATAAAGTTATAAAATGATCTCCAAGAAAAAAAAGCTTTTACTTACTTTACAAAAAATTAGGAATGTTTATTCTACAAGGTTATTCAAAATACCACATTTTCATAAGTAAACAACACAGAATAATAAGTAATACATGAATGCAAAGGGAAAATATGGAAGTCTTTTACACGTGTTCGATTTAACGCTTCCTTTAGTCGCACGTTTAATGTCAATTCTCTATGTAAATTCCTGCCAAATTCTTTGTAAAGTGTCTGAGGTAATTGATTGTCCAGAAGCACAAATCCATTGTTTAAGTTCGCATAAATTTGTGGGTAAATCTTTTACATGCCCCCTAAAGAAGAAATCGCATGGGGCCATATCAGGTGACTTAGGTAACCGTGTTAGCCTGGTGGTCATAGTCGCGGGATCATGGCTAGCGGTTTTCGTCGAGCCTTGATGCCACCAAAGACCCGCTGTTTTGCCAAGCCGATGCACGTTAAATCTACGGTTGACTTGGTGTGGAAGTTTGGAGATGGAGAGGCGAGCTCTGGTTTTGTCCTTAAACTTGACCGAAGTTCAAAATTACGATGTCTATCGGCAAAAGATCATATGTTGTTTCTACTGCAATTTTGATAAAACCAAGAAATCAGCTGACTTAGGTGGCCAGCTGTGTAATATCAAGTCATGTGGTCCACTGTGACCGATCCAAGTGCGAGGTAACTCCGTGAAAGTTTTTGAAAAAAGGCTCAGGAAGAACTCACGATTGCCATCTGTTGTACACAATATAAAACTTCCACAGCTTTCATTTGTTATCATGTATTACATACCTTCTTTTTTTTTTTTTTTTTTACTTATTTTTGAAAATATGAAATTTTGAAATCGGATGATTCATTTTGAATAACCCCGCATTTGTGGTTTTTCATCGTGGTTTCATACATCGGCGTAGATTATACTCAGAGAAACTTAAAGAAAAGGAATAAGCCGCAGCAAAAATACCGAAAAAAATATTAAAAAATAATCCATAATTATACACCCCATTATAAATCCATAGAGTTCTGCTTTTAGCCAGTATCGAATTGAGTTCTTTATTGTTATAATATTTACCCATTTAACTAGAAATGTTAGAAGCGATTTGAAA
>BMAW01016531.1:0-27766 GCA_019974015.1 Nephila pilipes
GCAAAAATAATCGATCTTAAAAGATTAAGCGTCTTTCAAAAGAATTTTGATATTGCTCAAGTTTTGAAAAATTAATTAATTTAGAGTAAAATTTAAACTTTTTCTCAGAGATAAATAGTGTTAATTTTTATATGCAGCTTGATCAACAAAAAGAGAAGAGTTGTAACGTCGGACTATATCGCTATTTTCTCTTCAACTAACCCTAAGGACTTTTTTTTATTTAAATAGTTTAAAAAGAAACCACGCTCTTATAAAATGCGAAATGTGATTCGCGCAGATTAGATTGAAGTTATTAAATATAATGAAAGGTTGAGTTAAAATGAATTATTAACAGCAATGAAATGAATAATAATGAGTTAGAGAATCGAAAGAGTTTGTGAGTGACTGAATTAGTGAATGTGAGACATCCCAACAAACCGTTAGTTATCTAAGAAACGGTCTGAGAAGTCCAAGATAGGAGAAATTTTCCATGCTCGAACCTTCAATTTCATTTTATTTACTCACACTAAGCCGAGTAAGTAAAATGGAATTGGTAAGAAATTAATTAACTTGTATTCTAAAATATTATTCTGGAGCAGTTAGACACAGATTACCAAAGAGAGAGTTGATAAAAATAAGACTTAAGATATTCATACCTTCAATAAAAGGAACTTGATTATCGTCCTTATATCTCGTCATATGGCTTTGCAACTTAGTGACTATATTAGCTGATTTAAAATGGAAAATAAATCAAATAATAATTAGTGGGTGTTACAGAGTTATGATACAAAACAAGACCCGAACAATTTTTGAAATAAAATTCATTCGTTGTACCAAAAGCAGAAACTACGTATCCACATATGTTTTCTAAAAGTGAAAAGAAAATTAAGGGTTTTTTATTATATTTCAAAATGACTAGAAGCCATTATTCAATACAAGGCACGAGAGGAAGGTCGAATTGTTCTCACCGGAGAATGAAATTGACATACACTTCTTTCTCATATGGTTTTAATCTTACTCTCTCAATCAGCGACTCTCCAAGCCTTTTCTAATCAGCGTATCCCAAGTTGACTTGGTTTCTTTTCGCTTACCCCAAAATCCATTGGGAAATCCCCCCCCCCAACCCTTTTCATCTATCAGAGATTCCGAAAATTTCTAGAAAAAAGGGGTACATTGAATTAAATTAAATGACCAGTGTTTTCATTGTGTGTGTGTGTATATATATATATATATATATATAGAAGATATATATATATATATATATATATATATATATATATATATATATAGACATATTTTTCTTTTTAATCAATGATAGTGAAATGAAATGGCCAGAGAGCCAGATACGGCTATGCTGCGCAAAACAAAGTGTAATTGTGATCTATATGTTTGAAAAAACGGGAAAAAAAATACAAATTGGTTGACAAGAAGGAGGATCGAAAACAGAAAAAAAATCTCTAAGATATCCAGGGAAGGGTCAACCGTGCTTACCAAAGACAGTAAACACCGTAGGAAAGAAAAATATCACTAGGGTGTATCGGAGTCATGATGCCCGTACCTACCTGAAGGCTTTTACTTTTGAAGTAAGCAAATAAATTAATACAATGATTAAATAAACAAATAAACACAAAAATTAATGGATTATTTAGAATTGCATTGAATCACAAAACTTTGAAAGATGGATAAATGCAATATCAGATCAGGAGACTCATTTAATTTACATATATATATATATATATATATATTTTATGCAAGTATACAAAAACAACAGTTATTCAACAAGCTCCGGCCTAACAAATGGCAATAAATACATTACGACATTTTTAGAAGTTCAGTATATTTGTCGGAATTTTTTTTTAAATTTATAAACTAATTTGTTCTTTTGTAACTGTTTGGTCACCATAATCGGTTTTTTTCGCGTACTCCCAAACGGTCTCTCACGTACCCCTCAAGGTACGAGTACCACCAGTTGAGAGTCGCTGCCCTATATCCACATTTTCCGAGAATTCTGAAAGTTTTTTGCGCATCAGTGTTTTCATATGGTTTTAAGAGAAACTCAATAGATTAAAATCCAGAGATCGTGAAGGTCAAAACATTAATATAGAAGCTAATTTAATGCCACCACCACTATAGTTTAAACATGAAGTTTGAATTTTTGTGTGATGCAAGCAGATCAACCTTAAAGCATTTCAGTCTTTTTTCGATGCAAATCCTGATGCTTTAGAGACTTATGTTTTCATTGTTGAATTACCTCTGATAGCTTTACTCTTTTTTCTGGTACTATGAGTGGAATACAGTTAAGATTCATTTAGAAAAGTTCTAGTTCTCGAATACACAATTATTTTTCTCTTTCATTAAAAGAGGTTGCAATCTCCAGGACACGGACATAGAAATCATTTACACCGCTTAAGGAAACGAAGACGTTAAAATGCTTCAAATTACGAATTTCTTATTATTGCTATGCTAAAAATGTGAAGGCTCTTCGTAGAGTCATTAGATTATTTTTCAGAATTTGATAAATAGAAAACTCAATTTTAAAATTGCTTACATACATCATGTCATAAGCTCCATCGTGTTTGCCCCTTCAACTAACACTTTGGGGACTTTAGATAAATTTGGTTGCTCTGAAATCTCTCCCAATAAATTAAACGTGACTTATAAAGATTAGATTATAATTATTGAAATGTAATGAATAGAAATGAGGAGACGCATATGTAGCAATGAAGCGTTTAATGCGAGGATTGGTTGTTTTGTTGAAGATAGACATAGTAAGCTGAAGCTATAAACGAAGGAATAGTGACCGTATCGCCAGAGTAAGAAGCTGTCGAATCAAAGCCAAGAAAGATCTAACTCCGTTGTTAGAAAGCGGAGAGGAAGTTATAAACGAAAAAATAGTGACAGAATTGGCAAGTACCGGAAGTTATAGGGATCACAACTAGAAAGGATCTTTTCTGGGTTCAGTGAATTTGACCCTCTTTTAAATATTTTCAAAAGATTCAAACCCGATTGGTTCGGTAAGACAGATAATTAGTTTTTGTACTGAACGTTAATCAAATGCGTACAACGACCTTTGTAACAGATAGAGCAGATTAGAGATTGCCTATGTATAAATCTGAAAAAATAATTTCGTTATCATCTGTGAATAACTTTCCATTCACTGAACTTTTACTTTATAACTCTTTTAAATAATATTAAGAATGTATAGTGAAGGAAATCATATCGGGAAGTTTCAACGTGCTACACCTCAGAGAAAAAAACATCTTTATTTGCATTTTTTCGAAAGCGTGTGTTTTAGAATTGTGGTACAATTACCTATAACACTACATTGTTCGTTATGCTGATGTTTTTCTCATTATGAAATGAGTCTATTTATCCTATATTGAGAGCAAATATTTTTTTAAAATAAACACTAATTAAATTTTAAGTATGGTAGAAAATTTGCATAAAAATTTAATTACAATTTTATTTAATTCAACATTTGAAAAATTATAACTATATTCTTTGTGTACTTGGATTTGGTAAATTTTTTAGTTATAAGCTTAGTAGATTTCCTGCAAGATCCACCTAAAGATAAATACTATGAAGACATCTGATTATTTGTTACGTCTGTCAACTTGAATGTTATTCTATTTACAAAATCTAAATTTCATCTTAAATTCAAGCTCAGGTAAATTAATAAAAATAGTCAATTACATCCAAAATATATTTTATTAACCATCAGATAAGGGGGATGCTCTCCACAGATTAGTCTCAATCCACGAGTTCTACCAACTTTTATAATCTAACAAAAAATACTCTTACCGGAATATGATGAGAGTACTTCCTTCAGATGCTTTGACAACGCTGAGTCTTAATCTCACCAATACGAGGCCAGAAGACTTTCTCGCATATCGCACTCACACTATTCTTGTTATCATAATCTTATTATTCTCATCTTCTTCCTCGCCTTCTCCCTTTTCCTTTTTTGCTTTACACTTCAATTTATGTATGAACTTCTCTTTACGTAATTTGAAGTTGAGTTGTTTGAATTAAGTAGCGCACTGGAGAAATCAATAAGGACAGATGAAGGGAAGTGCTCTTAATGTCATTATAACGCAGAATTTTCCAAAATGTAAACATAACTATTAATAATTAATTGTTCATGCACGATTACTAATGTTTATTAATGTAATTTTCACAGCATAAGCTGATACATAAATATATAGATATCTAAATGTTAAAATATAACTTCCATTGCTTATAATTTTATAGAACTTAAGGATTATTTAAACATGATATAAAAAATTTAATTTTCCCTTCTCGATGGCATCTCAATTACCCCATACATTTCACACATTGTAAACTTTACATAAACTCTGATCATAACTGTCATGCTAAGGTTATAAGTTCGAGTCTTACGGAAGTGGTAGTAAGTGGTCATAAATGAAGTTTACGGGCGGTGGTATTTCCTTCAAATTGGGGATTCGAGTCCTGTTTCTCTTAAAGGCTCGTCGTGTAATAGGGTTGAAGAGTATGAAATCTATCAGGGCTGTTCAAAGTCCTCACGTTAACACAGTGTGAAGTTACAAGTGTGGGGTACCAGTGTCCTCGTCACTTGACCATGGATCAAAATTGCTGGATCTGTTGCCCACAGCCTCATGTTTCTTCTAAGTGCTACGTTAATATACAATAAATAAAATTCGAGTCTTGATTCTGATAAATAATCCGTTATGCGGAATGATGAGAGCTATAGCAAATAATAATTCATTTGGTCCTCAAAATTTTCGCTTGATTTGGTACAGAATCTAAGAATAAAATCAAGTGTCATTTCTGCCGCTCGAGCGTGGAAAGAAATTGATAGGTGTATCACATGCATTTAGATGCGGTAGCTTTATGTTGTGACCGTTTTAAAGAGGTGAGAAATTACAGATGTTCCACTTTCTACAAGAATCGAGCAAAACCTTTCTCCATTTTCCCTCCAACTAACATTAGGGTTTGCATCCTGATATTATTTAAGTTTCCAACTCCTTCCAAATCGAATGAAACGTGATATACGATGATTAGATTAAATATCCGAAGTGTAATGAATGGATTTAAGGAGATACATATAAAAGCGACAGAGAATTGAGTATTAGAGTTAGTCGTGAGTAGACAATAGTTGATGAACGGTAGAAATAGTTTTTTTTTTCACAAATAAATTGACTGTGATCACAGATCTTTTGGATAGATTATAGTTTGGCAGGAGTTGAAGAACACACTCGAGTCACCTTTGATTGAACTCGCTTGAACCCGAGTGAATTCGTTAGGGAGAACTTTGATACATTATTTCTAAATTAGGATCACAGACGCGTAGAGGATCAATAGAGTGCGTGAGAGAGAGTTCCGTAGGATCATTCACAAACTGAGGAATATTAATAAAATAATTTGGATTCTTGACTGTCTTCCTATTCATTGATAATTTAGTTACTACTTCAAATTTGTCCGGGCCAAAGTGTCCCATCAGGTGGTGCCCAACTCCATTTATGTAGCCTTTGGGCTTGGGGTGCTAATTACAAGTTAATGTCTAGGCTAGTCCTACCCAATCCGAAGCCACTGGAATTCGCGCCTGGGTCGACAATACTCGCAGTCAGACATACTTACTACTACACCACTACGGCAATAATGACTATTTAACATTGAAATAATAACTACTACAACGAAGAAAAGGGAGGCGTTGCAATCAGTTTTTTCTTATTTGAAACAAAGGAAAGTCAGTAAAGTGTAGCGTTGTTTTTTTTACGTCATTTCGAATGAATTTAATCTATTCTTTATCCTGTTTTTTTTTCAATGAGTCCATGTTCATGTTCCCAAGTTGTAGGAAAATAAATTACGAATTGAAGCGAACTGCATTTTTAAATTCCTTATACAGGTGGCACAAAAGTTACTTTTCGATATTCTTTTTCCTCATAACTTGTATAACTGAGAATACAAATTATTTTCTTTAGGATGAAAGAAGGTCTATTTTTGCATTTTTAAAAATTAATATTTAAAAATGATGTCTGACAAACGGAGCCCATAGTTTGCCTCACAGAGCCAAACATTTAAAAACGCTTTCATGACCTCTCAAAGTGGAATCTTTGAAGCAGATTTCATATAGATGTTTTCGAATATCCCTCTCAGATATTATTGACTTTCTGGTAAGCTCTCTGTGAAATGTAAGTTCGGGATTGGAACGATGATTTTCAAAAAAACTCTGCACAATTTTGGCGTGATGCCTAGGTGTATATAGCTGCATGTTTACTAAATATACTTGATGCATTTTATCCCGAAATAAAGTAGAGAAACATTAGTTACCAGCACAATTATACAATAAAATTTTAAAATTATAAAGTTATTTTTGCGCCACCCCGTATAAGATTCTTCTCTAAATCAGACGAGGTGAAGAACCACAGGAGAAACTAAAAGTGCAAGATCATGGAAGAGATTAAAGGAAAGATCATTAGAGAAATTTACGATAAGAAGTATTTAAAAGTCAGTGAGATTTATTGAACTGAGTTGAGGAATATATTGTAGTTCAGTTATGTAGTCAATGATGTTAATAATGTGTCTGGTATACCGAGTCTGGATTTACTGTTAAACACAGATTTAATGGAAACTGCACATTTTATTTCTCTCGGTTATATTTAGCAGTCTACAAGTAATTTCATTGAAGCAGAAGTTTACTTTAGCTGTTATTCGCAAACTGATAGTTGTAAAAAAGTTTTTTTTAAGTAAAAGAATTATTGAGTTTCATTAATCTAATTTTTATGATTCTAGTCTGATCTATAAATATTTACTTATAAGTTAACCGAAGAAACTTCGTCAGAGAGTTCCACAATGAAGATAACGGTGTTCACACAAATTCTGCAGCGAAGACAAGCTGAGAGAAACCGAAGATAAATGTCTTCAGTTATCTTAATGTTTCCTACAGTTCACTCTATAAAACTTGATGGCGCGGATATGATGAAGAATCCATTTATGTAGGAATAAAAAGAGTTGAATGAATAAAACAAATCTCAGAAGATATACTGCTCTGACTTTTATTAGCAGTGTAAGAGATATCTACGACTTCAGGATTTAATACTCGTTGGAATTTGTTGCTTTCATGTTCCATTTTACGAAACATTTCATTTTCTTTATTTTCTGCCTATTCTTTTATAATACTCTCTTCTATTAAGAAATAAAAAAAATTCCTTCGCTTATCAAGTTTCCAAATAAAATGGCGCTTTTTGAAAACACCAATAAAAGAAATACCTTCAAATATTGTTTAGAAAATGTACGACTTACATTTTAAGACTTCGGAAACTAAATTAAATTTTGTAGTTTTACTTTTTTTTTCATACGAAAAAGTTTATTTTTTGCAGAACATTGAACTGAGTTTTTATAAATAATTTAAAATTGTCATAATTTAACTTAGAAAATAAAATAATAATTATGAACGATTATTAAAAATTATTCAATTGACTAAATTCACAGACCGACAATGCAATAAAAATTTCAAACGATAACGATTTCACGTGTATTGTGTTAATATGGAAATTCCCTATATCTGAGCGATTGACATATTGTGTGTACCAACTGTATTTCAATAAATATATTTAGTAATACATTTCTTACATTATTCCGTTATATATATTAGGCAGGAAATAATCTTATATATCTTCTATTATTTATATATCTTTTGCCTTATTTTCATTGAATTGTGTAATTAAGATCAAGTTCTCTAAGCTACGCCTGTCTTTACTTATTTCTGGCATTTGTTTGTATGTTTGTAAAGTTATTTATAAATTATTTTCTGTTTAAAAATATACATTTTTAAACAGTTAACGATTATTGAGTTATTTACATCTTTATGTTTTAATTAAACTTATTTTGTATTTCAAAATGGATTTTTGTTTTGTAAATATTGTTATATCTCATTAAATCATTGGTAGATTCTAACATGCTAAAAATAAAGGTACCGATATTTATTCTAAAAATATAATTAATCTAAACAACCGGAAAAACAAGTGTGAATAGTTAAACTTTAACTAAACATTTCTGTATTATGGTATCCTTTATGCCTAAAACTTTTTTAATTTATCAGGCTGATTCTGTTTATAAAAACAAAGAAACAATGGAATTTGATTTGGATTAAATTATTTTCTATTTTAATCAGGGTACATAATTAAGCTGTAAAAGTTGTATACTGATTTATGATTTATACTGTTATAATTTTGTACTTAGAATTATAGTTTTTTTAAACTTATTTTACAAATAACATTAATTTAATCTTAAGTTGATTACAATGTTTTGATTCAGTCGTCAATAATATGTAAGTAATGGTTGTAATCATTCTAATCCATCCGAAAAAGAAATACGAATTTCTAAATTTCTTCATATACAATTTCAAATTTAATAATGATGTGCTAACATTGAGATTCCACCCAAAATTTTTTTTCTCTTTCTTACTCACACAAAAAATTATTTTTAAATCGAAAAAAATTTGATTTAAGATATTTTTAAATACTTTTATTATACCACAAAATTTTCCATCTACTTTTTCGAACCCCGTAGCAACCATTTATGTTCACCTCGGACCCAAATCCTTTTGTACGAACAGGATGGGAAAAGGCTCTTATGTCACTACTCGGTAAAGAGATGCGCTTCGTCACAAGGTGTTCCCCTCGTCATATTACCAATTTTTTTATAAAAAAAAATGTGATTCGTTACCACCAACTCCCGTATAGTCTTACAGCATCGTTTGTTCAAAACCAACCAAAAAATCAAAGAATAAAATTTGAAAAAAAAAATTGTTTTCCGTGTTTTTTCAAAACTGATAACAATTCATATGATTTGTTAATCATATTGTATCGTTAAATTTTGAAAACATTCAACTAAAGTACTATTCTTTGTCGTAATACATAAAAATTGAAATGATTTAAGTATTGAGCAATTAAATATATGAATATACACTACTGGCCATTAAAATTGCAACACCAGGAAAAAATTATCTGACAAACGTCAAAATCACATTGAAAGGATGAAGAGGTTAGAATATGCAAATGATTAGTATTTCAGTACATATAGACTACGCAGGAGGGAGAAACAATATCTGCAGCACTGCATAAAAGAAAAGTTGTGAAATTAATTTCTCATTCGGAAAGCGCTTTGTAAGGTAGGAGTTTACTCAGTTTTTCTCAAATAATAAGAAGAAATGCTCACCATGAAATGTCGGAATTCGAAAGAGGCAGGATCGTTGCCAATCGAGAGTGTGGATTATCGTTCTGTGATATTGCCCGACGCACTCGTCGAAATCCAACCACTGTCATGCAAAGGTTGCTGGGGATCATACTGAATGGCATGCATAATTTCTACTCCCTCCCATGACTAACGCCAGAGAGAACAAACATATTGTGAGGTCGACCTTGCAAAACCATTAATCAGGAAATGGGCATGTTTGCAGCACGCCCAGTATCCTCTCGAACGGTGTGACAACGTTTGTAACAGCGTAGACTGTCAGCGCGACGACCATTACTTCGGCTTCCCTTTACAATGCATCATAGAGAGAGATGCGACTCTGGTGCGTCATACGACAAAGCTGGATACAGAAGTGGCACAATGTTATCTTTTCAGACGAGTCCCGGTTCTGCGTGCAGTATTCTCATGGCCGTATATGTGTCTGGAGTCTCCGCGGAAACTGCTCGTCGCTTACTTGCATTCGATATCAGCATAGGGCCTTACATCTAGTTTGATGGTTTGGACAGACATTGGGTACCTGCCACACATATCTCAGGTTCGGATCGAAGGTAATTTGAACGCATATTGGTACATTTCTGAAATCTTACATCCAGTAGTTCTGCTCTAACTTCGAGGCCTGCCAAACTATAGCTTCCAACAAGGTAATGCATGACCACATGTTGCATGTGTTCTAACCTTCCTCGATACACAGGGTATTCGATTGTTGCCCTGGCCTGCATAGTCTTCAGATCTGTAACCCATTGAAAACATCTGGTCATGAGTTGTTCAGAGACCGGCCCGCCACCCCTTCTCAACTGATACGGTTGATGAAGTGTGGCATGGACTTGAAGCAGCAAGGAAGGAGTTGTCCGTTTCTGTCATCCATGCCCAGTTCGACTTTATGCGTAACAGGGTACGGGCAGTTTTAGCTGCCAAGGTAGCAGCTGTTTTTACTAATTCCACACCCTTATAAACCTACAAACTGCTTGCAAATTGAATCATTTTGTCTTCTTCCTATATTGTTTACTTACAATAAGTATCCTTTTTGTATTTGTTTTCCTTCGTGGTGTTGCAATTTTAATGGTCAGCAGTAGATTTTTGAAGCATCCGCTTCGGCTCTAAGGATTTACTTCATCGAAATTTACTACGTAATCAGTCAATAAATTGTCAAAAAAGCAAATCCTTAAAGCATGTTTATTTTATCTAAAAATAATAAATAATAAAAGTTTGTCTTACGGATGTGCAGCGGTAACTAACTCGCGTCCGAAACCGTCAACTGAAATTATACGTATCACAATAATAGCAAAAGGGGATCCGAGTCAGGAACCATAATTATTTCTTGGGTATTCGAGTAAAATACCAGCTTGCCGTCGATATCTTAACTTTCTGTAACCAATATTATGTACACTATAATCTCGCTAGCATTCTATCGCCTTTTATCAATTTTAACACGCCCACTCAATTTCTCTATATCGTGCCCTCTTCTCTAAATTTCTATATATTGATACTGCGGAGATGCAGAGCAAATACAGTCTCTCTAGACATGGAATAATTTCTTGTTTTACTCTGAATTTCTCTTCTCTCGGTTGTAAGCCCGGGTCTTTGTTCAAGTAATTTCTTTGGAATTTCAGCCTAAAAAGCACGAGTTATAACTCTCCATGAGGACCTTTTGGACTGCCGAAGTTTTATATTGTGAAAAATAGATGATCCTTGTATGCTCTTAGGGAAGCTATTTCGCAAAAGCCGCTTTGAGAAGATTTCACGGAGCTATCTCGCAGTTGTATTAGTCGCAGTGCACCAGATGACTTAATATTACACAGTTGGTCACCTATATCATCTGATATACGATTCCAATGCGATTTCTTCCTTTTGGGATTTGTAAAAGATAAAGTGTATGCGCTCCCATTACCCACAAATTTATATGAACTTAACCAACGTGAACTTTACATTTATGGGAACTTAACTTTTCTACTGCTATCTCATCAATTATCACTGACTCTTAAAAACGTGTTCGACAGGAATTTACATATCGAATAGACATTATACGCGTAACTAAAGGAAGTTATATCGAACGCTTGTGAAAAAAAATTTCACATTTTACCTTTGCATTCATGTATTACTGATCATTCTCCAAGATTTACTTCAAAAAATATAGCCTTTTGAAATAGGATGATTCATTTTGAATAACTTTATATATATATATATACATACGAGGGTTGTCCTTAGGAGCAGCAAATGCAAAGAACGCTGTTACGCGGGATTTGGCGACACTGGACACTGGCGTGTAATATGGTTTCCTCTCTCCCAGTGGCTTTGCAATCGTTAGAGATGAAGCTCCTACTCGCTTCTCCCTCCAGGTGCAAATTACGCTCTGTGATTCGTTTTTTGAATGCAAAAAACATTGCGCCGATAATCACCCATTCCTAACGATGTGAAGTCTACGGAAAAAAGTGTATGAGCGAATAATAAGAGCGCAAGTGGTCCAGAGAATTCAAAGATGGACGTACAGACGTCCATGAAGAACAATGTTCTAGACACTCATCGGCTTCCTACAAAACGATTGTGGAAGTTGAAGAAACATTGCTGAAAGATCGACGGTTCGGGACCTCTGTGAGAGAATCCCTGTTGGCAACAAGTCTTGAATTCGCAAAATTTTGACAGACCATTTAAGGTATGTAAAGGTTTGTGCTAGGTGGGTCCCGAAAATGCTTACGGAAGACAATAAACAGAAACGTGTTGAAGAGGCCCTCGATTTTCTTAAGACTTAAAAAACCTATGGTCAGAAATTCTTAGACTCTGTTACCACTGGGGTCGAGACCTGGGTCCACAACTCAAAACCGGAAACGAAAGAACAATCCCAATCCTGTCAGAGGAAACATCCAGGGTCGCCGAAGCCGAGGAAGTTCGAACAAACACTGTCTCCCGGAAAATGATGGTGAGTGTTTGTTGTGCAATTTCGAGTCTTCAGGCACAACAATCTATGCGGATCGCTACTGTAAGACGATGAAGAACCTTCGCAGCGTGATTCAAAACAAGAGGAAAGGCATGCTCACGAAGGGAAGGGCATCTCCATCAGGACAAAGTTCGTCACTTTGCCCCCCTCCTTCAACATTTGAAGGTCCATTGAGAGATTCTCTCCTCATCTACAAGGGCGGTTCAAAAGGTCCAACACCTTCTTTATTGACTACTAGCCACCCTTTTCATTTACAATCAATTATCACGTGAGTTTTTCTTGTTCGCCGTTGTATTGTTATCAACACACTTTCAGTTGATATTCTTATATTAAATACGTGGATAGTTCAAAAAGTACTCGTGTTAAGAGAGTAAAATGCGGTATATGAATGAGAAATTACATTGATGTAAGTCGCTGTATAATTGTTACGTGATTACTAGCTTTCATATTACAAATAAAGGTCAACGCAATCAATCGGCACGCCCTTTCGGTGTAAAACATATCAATCCACTACAGCACTAATTCACAGTTCACACAATAGCAGATTCAATATCATAATCACAATACAAAGATTCAAATCACTTAACCATAATATCGCGTTAGAACACATATTATCTTATACTGACTGACACACAAAGTGACTCATATCGATACTCTCCAAAAATGTTCTATAAGCTTCTACTCTCTTCTTGAGGCATCTACTTTTGTCTAAAGGTTCTGTTTTGGTCATCAAGGTCACCTCTACCTATTTAGCATTACTTCCATTCGTATTCTCGTCTTGATCGTGGAACCATCTTTCTAGCGCAAAAATAGACGTTCTACAGGTAAAATAACAAAGTCCGAAATTTCCACGTAACAGTATTGTCCAATGATCGTTTTCCCTTTTCCTAAGAAGTCTATTAGCATGATCCTCTTCACATTCCAAAAAAAATTCTTCGTCATCTTTTTCCAGCTGCTGAAACGGTTATCGTAAAACACCTCTTATCAGAAATGTTATCAACGTTATATTCAAAAAGAGGCAAGCAAGATGAGGGGCAGTTTCACTTCAATGATTCAATTAAAAAAAGGAATACTCTTATAGATAACAGTTATCAAACGAAATCTCTGTGACAACAGGTTATAATTTTAAAGTGAAACTAGAAAGTGAAATTTTGAATTCTATCAATACTTTTCATTATTCTGGGGGGAAAAACTAGCTCTATTTAATCTGAAGCGAACTCGAAACTCGAATAAATTAAAGAGTAACAAAATATTAAAAAAATAAACATCTATTTATTTGATTAAGTTTGAAATACCATTATAAATAATAAAAGTATCAAAATACTTCGTACGATTAATAATACGAAGCAGAAATTTGAGTCAATGGATTGTTTGAATTTCTTAGGCTTCGAGATGAGACAGAGTTATATTGAGTAATCACTCAATTCCCGAAATAAATATAGAAGTTACGAATTTAGAAGGATATAAGAATTTTTAAATAGGAGACATGAATCTGGGAGGAAATTCAATGCAATTGAAATTTTCGACAGTTAAACGTAATCACATCATGAATAAAGCTCTATTTCTTTATTATTAAATGTTTTTCCCTATAGCGTGGCTTCAATGGCGTTTCTCTTTTCAAGAAATATTTCTGGGACTATATATGAATTTGGTTGAATTTCAATCTCTTCTAAAAGATGAAACGTGACTCATATAGATTAAATTAGAATTATTGATGTGTAATGAAAAGAATTTAGTAGCATATATAAGCAGTGAAACGTTTAATACGAGACTTAGAAGTTAGTTAGGGGTAGAGAGCGGAGATGGAGCTATAAACGAAGGAAAAGTGACAGTCTTTCTTTGAGTGAGTAGTTATCAATTAACAACCAAAAAATATGTATTCTGGAGTCAGTAACTGATCCTTCAAATCATAAAGAACTAGAGCCACTGGTTCAGTAAGAAAACTGCTACATGAAACAGTAACGAGACCCGGTGTAAAAAAGGAATATTGGCACAGACATATAAGGTTAAAGATTAATTCTTGAATATTCGTAGATCTGAATAAAATAACTTGATTATCATCACTGTGTCACTTTCAATGCATTGGTTTATTTCTTAGTGACTTTTTTTTAATTGTGAACTGTGTGTGTGTGTGTGTGTGTGTGTGTGTGTGTGTGTGTGCGTGTGTGTGTGTGTGTGTGTGTGTGTGTGTGTGTGTGTGTGTGTGTGTGTGTGCGTGTGTGCGTGTGCGTGTGTGTGTGCGTGTGCGTGTGTGCGTGTGCGTGCAGGCATTGAAGGGAAGAAAGTGAAGAACGATTAACAATCCTACGATTTAAGATTGTAGTCTGATATTCAATTTTTCGAGTCCCAACTTAAAAAAGATTATAAAAGAGGAATGAAAAGCCATTAAAGAAAAATTTAACAGTTTCGAAGTTCCAGGTTTGAGAATGGAGGAGACATAAAATTAGGAAAAGGATATAAACTCAAGAATCGTCCCCATCAACAAACGCAAGTTTAATCAGTTTTTTTTTTTTTTCTTTACTTTATAACATTCGCAAAACGCACCGATAGATTTTAAACATCTGGAGAACTGGAAAAGAGAACAAGAGTCATGAACTGTTACATCAGAAAAAATGGTGATTTTGAACAAAAAACATAAGACCTTTACATTTGTTCAACTCATAGCTCAGGTAATGCAGTATTTATATTTTAAAATTATATTTTACCAAGAGGTAAAAATTCTTGAAAGAGAATTCCATTATATATAATTGTATTCGAACTTTTCAAATATATATATTTTCAAACCTCTATTATTTTGTTTCAAATATTTAAACTATTGTTACGTGGAAATTTTGCTTTTAATTTTTTTTTTTTTTTATTTCTAAATAACAGAGAATTTTTATATTTTAAAAAATTGCAAGAAAACTACTTTTAAATTTTCAGTTCACATTACTTTTGAAAAGAAAAAAAATGTAAATAAATCAACATGCTTTGTACTATTTAAGTTCTTTTCATCGATCAATAATTTATTTCTTCTAGAAAAATTTTGAGAGTCGTTTGTTTCTAGAATAATTCATTTTGAGTTAACGCAATGTGCCCTATTTTACATTAGCCATGTTATCGAGAAATTTTAAGATACATTTATGATTATTTGTTGAAACATTTTGTTGCATACAATGCAATGAAAACCAAAAACAAATATTACAAACACTATGAAATGTTTTCATCGTAGATTATTTCTACTGCCTCTGAAAATAAAAAAATGAAATAGAATTGCTTTATGCACGACATATTTCCTTGCGTTAAACGAATGAATATTGTCAAGTTCATTTCGAGGGTTATTTCATGTTGTATTTTTATTTGCAACATAAATATTTGAGCTAAAAAAAATATTTTATCTAGAATCTTTTGTTTTATAGCAATCCTTTTTTTTTTCTTATGTAAAATGTAAAATCTCCTTTATCCAGAAAATTTTATGTAGACTTACTTGCAAGGCTATTCAAATAGATCCAAACAAAAATTGAACAAGAAAAAAAGAATATTTGGTAATCTATTTCTTATTTTCAGCATAATTATCTAAATAATATAAAATTTGAATACATTCATTGAAGAAATAAAATGAAAAATTGCGTAACATTTTCTGTTAAAAGGATGAATATTATCAAGTTCATTTCTGAACAAATATTTTCTCTTGCATTTGTATATGTTGCATTCCCCTCGAATTGGAAAAATATTTATAAGAAATTCAGTCTCATAGTAGTCTATTTTTCTTAGATAATTTGAAAATTCTTCTTAATCCTGAAATTATAATTAAAAAGATATTTTAAGGAGATGATCATTCAGACAGACATCAATAAAAACTTAACGGGGAAAAAATTGGTTATCTATTTCCCATTTTCATTTCTAAAATATAAAATATATATTGTCCTCTATATCCAAATGATGGAATAAAATGAGATACGGCTTCTCCATAGATTCCTTAAGATATTATATAATAAAATTTACCCCTCTCCTCATCAGCCCCTCTACACGGAGGGCCTTTAGTGGCATCAAGGCTAGAACCAACCACTCGACGAAAACGCCGACCGCGAGTCCTTGACCATGACCACGACCACCGGGCTACCGCGGCAACTCGGAAGTTTGAGAAGAGGTTTGCTAGTTCAAGTGTCATCCTTGCCACTTAAAAGTGGTTTGAAATAACAAGGTCCATCACAATAGCCCTCCTGTTACCCCACATACTATATAAAAATAGTGCCAATAAAACAAACAGTTCACTTTGAATTTTTAGCTTTTGAAAGTTTATTAATTTAGTGCATTTTAATCTGATTTGTATAATGTATTTATTTTTTGTTGTAAACATTCTTTTTACAAAATTTTATACCGATACGTGTCACATTTGACAATTTATATATATATATATATATATCTTTTGTTATATGAAGATTTTCTTCAATGTGGAGAATTTAACTGAATTGCTCTCCCTTTTTATGGTTAAAAAACGCAATATATTGTAAGGTTACTATTCTGTTAAGAATGAACGTTGAATAGGTTAAGATTATACCAGTTTATGTTGTAAATTCAAATAGGGTAGAATTGCCTTGTATCGGATAATACAGTTAAAATCACGTGTTTGTAGAAAGTTTTCAATAATATGGAAAACCATAAGCTAATAATAAATGTATAGATTAATTTTATTGGCACAGGGGTCATATTTCGCCATGTTGAGCCAAAGACGTGGTAATTTATGAAAAAATGTGCATCTGGAATCGAGCCTAAACTCCATAATGTAAGAGAGGAAGAGAGAAAAAGAGTGATAAATGATGAGGAGAAATGTGAAAGTAGAGAAAGGTATTCAAGGCATCTCAAGAGAGCGTCACCATCGCTTGCTAAATATGGTTAAAATCTTGAGAGACCATTGATTTTGAGTAGGATATACGTAATTTAACAGTATTTGATTTTCTATTACTATTTGTTACCCATTTCTATTTGTTGATAGTTTGATTCTCAGATTGTCAACTTGAAGAGACAACTGTTACCTTTATATTTATAACTTTACATACACAAATATTACTTTAAATTTTGACTTAAAATTAAATTACATCCTTTGAGCAAAAAAAAACTCCCCTATTTTCATCTTTGATTCTGTCAGAGAAGAAAAACCTACTAACATTTTTATGTATGCAGATTCAGTACTTTTAATTATTCTTCCTCATTTGCTCTTTTGAAAGGGGTAATTCAAAAATCATTTATTATTATGGAAATGGTTGAATTTTAGCTTAAAAAATACATATTTGTGTTTGAAAAATAATATTTAAGAGCAATTGTATGATTAATCTTAAATTGTACTTGCAATTATATAACAAAAATTAAATAGAAATGTAATATTTATGAAATAGGAAAATTTTAAAACATAATAATATATTAATATAAATATGAAAATATAATACCAAGGTTATCAAGATATCAATTAATCTTCCTTTTTGTTAAATTCTGAAATTTTTTCTTGAAATAAGCAAAATCCGTTAGAAGTATTTTACATACACTCTCTTGTATTTTACAATGTCAGTTTTTAGATAAGTTTCATGAATTTGTTTAGAAAATAATTTTAAAATTCCATCCGTAAGTTTTAAATTTTGCATGGAAATAATGGAATACTATGGAACCATCGTGTGGTAGAAAACTTGCATTCTTTAAATTTATTGGAGCTTAAAGTCTTAGCATTGACGAGGTGTTGAAGTTAGGGAAGAGGGAGGCAGCCTCAAGATTCAACCTCGTCACCTGCAAAATTGCGAAGCTCGTCACCAATAGCCCTCGTGTTGATTCAATAAGCAATCAAAATCAACTTTAAATTTCCCCCTTTACAAACAGAGCTAATATTTCTTTGTATTATGAATTTGGTTTTTTAAAAAAAAATTATTAAATATTTTTTCAGGTTTTCATAATTACAAAAATATATAAAAGGTGCTTTGATTATTATTTCTATAAAAGTTATTAATCAAATTAATTAATATATTTACTACATATTAAATCAAAAATTCTTTCTTTCTAATTTTGAAGCGTTTGAAGAAATTGAGAAAAATATTTACAAAAATTATTAGTGCAGAAATATAAAATGAATCACTACTATTTCACAGATTACAATATGAAATAATCAAAAATAATATTCAAATGATGCTACCTTGAAACAAAAAGAAAAATGTTTTTTAAAGTTTAAAAGATCGACTTCTCAAAATTTCAGAAAGTTAAATTTAAAATAATAAATTTGTTTTACTTATTTTACATATATCAGTTATTTCACTTATTTTTTCTAGGCCTTTGTTCCTCAATCATGGTCACTAAACTACCAACATTGCATAAAAGCTTTCTCTCATCTGCAATATTATGAAATACCTGTTTTCTACAGCAAAACCCGTAAAAAATTCAATGATTTACTCTAACAAACGATTATTTTTCTAAAATTATATACTAGCGGGTTTTTTTCCTTTTTACTTTTTTCTTTTTTGAAATGTGGAAGAGAATAATTGCATCACGGAATTCGATTAATTTAATTCAATAGATTTTGAACCCAATCGACTCGCTCAAATCTAATGGTTTTATAGTAATTGCCAGTTAGATATGAGATGAGATTTGACCTTCAGTATACGATTTATATCATGTAATTCAAATTGTCTTTAGAATAGCTCACGAGATATTCTCAATGTCGTAGCACGTCGGAATAACGTAACGTTTAATCGTCGTCATCGTCATCATCATTACGTTTTCCCGCCTCGTCACGCAGGAATTTCCTGTGTCTTAATTGTGTAGGAGCATGCAACTTCGTAAAACAGTTGCGTTTGCAAACATTTATTTCCCTTCGTGAAATAACCGGTTGAATTCGGGAACAAAAACTAGACAGGAGAAATTACGGTGCGAGTGTTCATCTCTTGGCATTCGTCCAGAATTAGCATGCTACTTTAACTCTTTGAGGAAAATACCAATTTAAATTGCGAGTATATCGTTGGTTTCATTCTAAAATGTAATAAAAATGAATCGAGGTCTTACACCTTTGATGACCTGGCCTTAAACTTGAAGATTTATATTGCACATTAAATACAGTCACATATCTCCATATCGGTCTTAAAAAGTTACTGGAAAAAATTTCGATATGCGTATTGAAATTTTTCAATCGTCTTTTTACTAAATCATGACTATGTGCAGTTTATTTTTATTGGGGATGAAAAAAAAAAACTTAAAGCATTAAGCTATCAAAGAAATTTATTTTAAGAAATCCACAGATATATATGTAATTTAGAAATTTACTAACAATGTACTTAAAAATAGCATGTATATATATATATATATTTCCTCAGACCGAGATTGCCTTTTTCTACGTTTCTTCTTGTTTTTTTCAATATTTTATCACAAATTTTCAGTATACGAACAGGAAAATGCCATGCCTCCTTAAATCCACGGTAGACGATGCGTAAGAAAACTCGCGTTTTATGTTTTCCATTACAACGCCGTCAAGTGGTTAACCGCTTGCTCTCCGCCTGTGTATTGTATGATGAAAATTGCCTTTTTTGGAAGTTTTCTATCGTCCCTTAAAAATGTGTACATGAATTTCGAAATACCCTGTGTGTTTTGAAAATTTTTTATAATATTAGATCGAATGATTTGAAAGAATTATTCGTCATCTTAAAATATATAAATTCAGTTCATCACGAAAACTTAATTTAATGTTGAAAAAAATTAAATTTTTGTTAGTTACAGAAAAAATTCGATTTTAAAAGCTTAGATAGAAAATATATACACTGCATGAATTTTTTTGGATTTTAAACTTTATCCTCCAAATTAGGTTTTTCAAATTAAATATAAGAAAAAAAGTTTTTATACAAAACTTAGTTTTTTAACAAAACTTAGTATCCTATTCATTCCTGAAAACACGTTTCTTGCGATATATTTGTTTAATTATTTGATTTAGTTATGTCATATATGCATTATTAGTATTTTATTGAACAATTATTGCATGAAATGGAATTGATTTGCATCGATAAGTTTCATCTTTAGAGTTGCTTCATTTGATCGAGTTAAATTTTTAAGAATAAGTTTTCTTCTAAAATTAATTACAGCTCGCCTCATTAAATGTATTACACCAGTTTTAAAGGTATGGACTTGTTTTTGACAGTACTGATTTCTGTAAATAAATTTACTTATAATTTCGATTATAAATTCCCCTTTAAATTACAATTGTGTTTCAATTTTAAAATCATAGCAATTATTTGCGATACATGTGTATTTCTTTACTATTGATAAACTCTCGAGGAGTATCCTAAAAGTTCAATTATTACTAAGAAATAACCGTGTTTTCGGAACAAAATTTAGTCTGCATACTAATGAACTTTTTGTACATAATATTGTAAATGACAACTATTCGCGTGGATTTGTTTGGTTTCAGAGAGCCGTAGATTGAAGTTACCCCCAGAATGGAGAAGATACAATTCAATCTGCTAAGTTTCTACAATGATGGCCTTCAAAAAGTCTAGAAACGCTGGGAGAACTCTGGATTGTGACTATGTAGAGAAATCTTAAGAATAAGAAAGATTAATTTTCTATCTCATTTATTTTTAGTCATGATTAAAACTTCACGATATCTCGGGACAATAAAACTTTATGATTCTGCGGTTGACTTCAATCTACGACTTCCTTCAACCAAACAAATCCACATGAATAACTGTCTTTTACAACAATATGTGCATTAGGATCGATTAATGGGCAGAATAAATTTTAGTCAGAAATTAAAGTTATTTTTTTAGTAATAATTACAACTTTGCAATATCCTCATGCATGTATTTAGATCAAAAGTTAAGAAGTAAAGTTGAATGTGCTGTGATAAAATGTGTATAATTTCAATGGTTTATTATGCATCAATAATAATGTATCGGAGAGAGAGAAAAAAATTATAACTTTTCTTTCTAGAGTTTATGATAAAAAAAAATATACGAAATTAGGAGAAAGATGTTTACACAAAAAACCAAGTTTAAATCTAAAAAAAAAAAAAAAAAAATCTAGAAACTTTTTTTCTATTTTGATACAAAAGAAGTTTGAGGGAATTTGAATGGAATTTCACTTATGTGTCTTTCATCACATGACTTTCGTAAGGTGTGATATAAAAAAACATTATTCATTCCCATTGTTTTTTCTCGCATTTGACATGAGTATTTATGGTAGACTTTATTTAAAAGGGCCTATTCTTTTCGAAATCATTATTCACTTAAACTATTTTATTATTTTCGACTGTTTATTTCGATTACACTGCACAGCAGTCTCAATGTCTTCCGTTGATTCCAAGCATTTTTCACCAGCACGCCATAAAATAAGTGGAAATCTTGTGTGACAGAAACACGCGGCCATATTGTTGTCAACGACCTGTAGAAAATTTAATCTTGTTTCGTTATTTTAAATTTTATAAGTGATTTTTTTTTTTTTTTTCGATTCTTTCTTTCGGCGATTCTCCTTTCTTTTTCCGAAGTTACTAATGCAAATATGCAAGAACTGAAATGAACTACATATTCTGTCATAGTACTTAACGGCTTTTCTATATGCAGTTGTGAATTGAGGTTGATGTAGCCAATTGCTTTTCTCTCTAAAGAAGAATAGCTACCATCCATTAATGTAACTTTGTATGGATCATTTACGACGGTCGTCTTCACACTGTGTTCCGCCGATTTCCGGAGCACCGCAAGTCTAAGTAATAATTCAAAAATAAAATTTTAATTCACTCATAGCTTTTCTGTTGCTTCGCAATGCGACGTTAATAAGCAATCACGATCACGACGATCGTGCAGGTATAACTCCGATTATTCAATCGATGTGTGTGAAAAATAGATTCACATTCACTGTTTTCTGATCGCGAGTACAGCTAAACCAATTGGTGTGGCAATTCGAAATAACTTATTTAAATAGAAAATCTTTCTCAACTTATGTGGCAACAAAAACAAAACAAAAAAAAATAGAATCAAATTAAATGCAGAATACGAAATGTGATTGCAGATATCACCAATGGAGCTAGACTTGGACAGTTCGAGTAAAAAAGTGCCAGAGCACCCCAGTCACTAAATATATTACCAGGGAAGGTGACACTTGGAGCACAAGTTAATGCTATTCATGAACAAATTACATTAATTTTATGTTAAATTTTCTTATAAAAATAATCATTTCTTTAATTAATTGGGAGTATTTTGGAATTTAAACACAATCAGAAAGAAAACCAAAGACTTAGTTGTTGAGAAAATCGCGTTAGAGCCCGATACTACAAAAAGTCTATGCAAAATTTGTAAAACAATCTCTAGAAAAATTTAATAACCACTTATGTTCGAAATGAATTTCAAAATATTGAAGTAACCCACTTAAAAATGTTACAACTGATAAGCATGCTCATAACAGTTGTAAATCTTATCGATCTAATTGTACAAATGTCAAATACACACATTATTATCGCCAGCATTTTTTTTTCAAAGCTATTTTAAAATAAGAAAAGGATCTGTAAGTTTTAAATAAAAAAAAATGAAAATTCAAATCTTACAAAAGGAAAATTCAACAGGAAAAAAAATGAATGCAGACAGAGAAAGAAATAAAACTGAAAATTTTTACATCTGTCATTACTTCTTTACGGCCACATGAAAAGTAAATTACTTTAACAACACGAGAGAAAAAAGAAACGCTTGAAATTGGCATGTAATAAACTTCTAATGAATCTCACTCACACAAGGCAGTGAATGTCCTGCATTCAACCAGAGAATAAGCAACTCGTTAGGAAATTGCTTGAGGAGGGTACAAACTAAACAAGATAAAGAGAAATCTATTTGATTCACAATTAGATAGAACGGGTCTTAAAACAATCGATGAAATAAAAATCAAGCATTAAAACTATTTATAATCCGAAACATCATCAAAATGTTCATAGGCTTTCTTTATCACAGACAAAAAAAAAATTCTCAAATACTCTCTAATTATTTCCATTCATTAATTTTTAAGAAAAAAATTATTTTAATTTTTAAAAAAAAACTATTTCAATTTTAAAAAAAAAATTATTATAATGCCTCACTTTTTCAAAAAGGAAATGAATGGAAAGCTTGTAAAATTTCAAATAATCGTCTTTACTTGGGGGTTCTCTTAATCACACACGTTTGAACGATGAACAACCTCACAGGACGGTTTGGAATTTAGTCGTTTTGTTTTTTTTTTCTAAGAAAATTAATTTCCAGTTTATATAAATTCATTTACATTTTAATAAACACTGCCTACAAATTTTGTGATCATTCTTTAATTGTCGGTGAAATATATTGGACATACTTTAAAACTTTTTTTTTATTAATAAGGAATTCAAATTACGTCGTGACAGGTGTCTATGGGCTGTTTGCAGAGATGGAAGAGTCGAGACAGTAAAATAAATATATTTTTTTAAGATTATTCACATACACACAAATATTACAACATCTTACTTCTACAATAGTTACATATAATCACCTTCGGCACACTTCCTTTCATTTATGCTGCTTTTCTTGCTCACAGTCATGCATCTTGTCCGACATCAGCAGTTTTGTGCTGCCATCTACACAGTTTCAATCAATTTACTCACTTTACATTCCTGCATTAATATACAATGGTGGTTCAAAACGAGCCCTCGTTATGTGCGCGAAATTGGATATTAGGAATGGGAAGGAGGTAGTTCTCTAGAGTATTGTCCAATGATCATTTTACCGTTTCCAAGAAACCCTTAGGTAAGACGCCCTTCTCTTCCCAAAACGATTGTCCCATAAAATTTTGGACCGATGAAACCGTGTTCGCCTTCTTTAGAGAAGATTCATTGGAACCAATCTTTTGTTTTGATTGTTTCTTTGTTTCTGATATGTAATGGTGAATCCAGGTCTCATTGCCGGGGACAATTTGACACAAAATGACGACAAATCGAAGCGACAGCAATCAAATTTTGATTCAGCTCCAAATGGCTTCTGAATCAAAATCTACCTCTAAATCAGGGTCACATTTGTTTTGTCACCGCTTAAAAGATGGCAGCACTCTATCAAAACACCAACCTACCTTAACAATGCCATTTGTCGTCATAAGCGGGTATTTTGTGTGTGTGTGTCACCATCGTAAGTTGTTTAAAATGTCTCAAATGATATTTAAGGTTCATTTTCTTATCGATCCATACAATTGAAAAGAATCTTGAAACTAAAGAAATAAGAACTGAGATACATGTCATGATAAGTATGTTGCACCTTAAAAATGTTTCCAGTATTTGTAAGCATTTACATTCTTTGGAATTGGAATTTAGAAATCATCATATCAAAATTATATAATATATTCAAATTTCTCGCAACTAATTTCCGAATTTATTTCAATAATTAGTCAGTTCCTCTTCCTCTCCGGATTGACAAAAAATAACTGTTCTTTGGAATTAAACGTCAGAAAGGAAGTGGAAAATAATTTTATCATTACGTCTGAGTTTTGCTCGTAATTATAAGTTTAGCTCCATTCTTTTTAAGATTACTAATCAGCTATTATCTGTATTCTGATTAGTGTAAGGTTTTTCCAAGTTTCACAAAGTATTAGCAAAACCCTTATAGCCTTGATAACAAGGTTTTGTTTATTCAAACCTTAATCAAACAGCTGGATATAATTTTAAAGAAGCTAAAATAAATCTAGTCCACCATGCGTAAATAAAAAAAATAAAAAAAAAAAACTCCAGTTACTTAAATTGTCAATTAATCTGAACTTTTTAAATCTAACCAATAAAATTAATTCGGCTAGAATATACGGTGAAAGGTGTTTATATAAACCAATTGTTACGTATTCTTTTACGAAAAAAATATTTTAAAAATAGAATGATTTCTCCCGATTATATAAATAGAAGTAATCCTTTCGAAATGGAAGATCACAGAGTTTTCTCTTGCTCTATTTTCAGTTTTGTGGGTGTGTGAAGAATAGCCAGCATCTTTGACGTTATTTTACCTTTCTTTTTCTTTCTCACTTCGATCTCATCCTCCTTACGTACATGCAGTCTGACCAGTTAACACGCGATAGTCAGGGGTCAATGATTACCAAACCGCGGGACTGTAAACCGCGAATTAAAGCATTAATATAAATTGTGCGAAAAATCAGAAAATCAAACAGACATTTGTCATTATTGGTGTTTTTTGCAGTCCTGGCTTTTTTTTTTCTGGCTATTCCCTTATTAAATATATAAACAAAGTGCCGAAGTTCATACGCGCATCTTCATTTTCGAATTCTTTCGATAACGTTGAGTTTTCCTTCGATCGTTAAAGAATTTTTCTCTCTCTACACTCTTTTGGCATTTTTTTAAACTTTCTGCGGAAAGCATTTATGCAAGAAAAAAAAAATCTTTATAGCTCTTTAAATTAGACCAAAACAAAATGATTGAGCGTACAGCTTAATCTCATTGACCGCAAGATCTAGAAAATAATCTCTTACTTAAAAAAAAAAAAAAAACCGGAACGTTTTGTTTTCTGACAAATAGTGATTCATTTTTTTAAGCGAGGGATAGGAGGTATTATCTGCTCGTTTTTTAAACACGTAATCGTAATATCCTTCAAACAAAAGATTAATCCGCATTTCATAAAAAGAGGAATATGAATTATTTCGTCACAAGTGATATCACAAGCGATTGCTTATCGTGGGAACTTAGACGATGTGCAGTGCTACTGAGCCGGGGTCTGATTGCTTATTTAGGTGAAACGCTTGCAGAGCCCCCTGTGGAGACGATTGAGCACCGGGAAACTCTGAATAACGAAATTTCAGAATTGCTGAATCCTTTGTGGGCAGCGATAATGAACATATATTGTTTTTCTCTAAGCCCTTAGAGATTAAAAGAGTTTTTATGTCACTTAATATTTAACCTTAATTTGCTCATTTGATTTCGTTAAAATATGATAACGCTGTTTTCTCTGTTTTTTAATGTGGAATCCTTTGTAAATATCAATGTTTCAATTTATTTTAACATATCCATCACAAATATAAATTCCCAAATAGATATGTTTCTTCGAGCGAAAGAACTAAATAAATGCTTTGATTCTAGTGCTAAGTAAATGATAACAACATTAGTAAAATAAAATGAATTTCTAATTTTAATTACTATTTTATTATTCAATATTAGAGTTAATACTTACTAATATAGAGTTAATACTTAATGTAATATAAAAATAACTGCACATAAACTATTTTTTAAAAAATTAGTATAGTTAATATATTTCGCATATGAATATTACGGTAAGTTTTTCAATCCGGCAATCGCTGGTTCGGCACATTCTATAGTCTGGAACCGATCAAACCATTCGCTATCGGAGTTTTTCGTGTCGGTTCAGATTTAATTCTTTTTATGTGTTTGTGAACCCTTAAGAAGTCCAGGCTCAGAAGGTAGGATTGGATGAAGAAAGAGACATGAAGGATGAATCTAAAGTTTTGTGGGAATAGTTTTCTTCCACAATCAGCCGAATTTAACAGAAATGCAGCTCTGTACAATTCATAAGTTTATATGAAATTCGTAATTATAGCTACTGTTGTTATGTAATTGTATACTGACTCTCCCAGGCAGTAGAGACGTCTTCTGGCTACGAGCCGAAACGAGAGATGCGTCAATAAAGTCTAAGTCCTGAGCGAGTACACTTCTATATATATATAGTAACACTTTTTTTTTATTTTTATTTTTTCTAATGGCAGATTATAAACAATTACAGCAAAAAGATAAAAAAAAAAAAATACAATTACAAGGGAACAAAACACAAAAAAAGAACAAGAAATGCTGCATCGGTATGCTTCGTTCAGTTACGTATTGCTCACCAAAGAAAAAGTTCAAATTCATTGCAAAGCTATTTATTTCATTTGGTCAAGTTATTCTCTTTTGATTCATTGCGCATTTTATGCATTTTAATTAGTATTATTATTAATATAAATAATATTTTAAAACTTTAAATTATGGTCAAAAAGCACATTTAATATTCATAAAACAAAAATTATTGTATTTCAAGTATATTAGATAATTAACTTCACTTAGTGTTCATAGTTGTGTAAAATATTACCAATTCATTTATTTACGTTTTACAAGTAAATACAGTAAAGGTTTGCTCGATCTGTTGCTAGTCCGGACAAGCGATTTCGCCAGTTATTGAGCGTCAGTATTGTTTTAGCCAGGGTTGTCAAGGCTCATATATAGTTCAAATCCCATCTAGATAAAATTTTAAACTGACTAAAACATGTAAAATTATTATTTCCGCATTCGACCTGCGCGAACGATACAAGTCAATGAAACTATTTCGATCATATTTTGCCCCTCATATTTCGGATCTCTTCAAAACAATCAAACATATAGTGTCCAGGACGACAGAGAATCAATGTTGGGTTCACTAAACGTCTTTAGTGTACTGCTATTTTATATACAAAGTTACATAGAACAACAATTACATTATTTCAAAACAAAATAGAGGGACCGAGAAATTTAAGACATAGAGCAGTCCCAATTCCTAATACTGGACATGATTGTTTTACAAAACATTTTTAGATTTAATTATCCTTTAAAATGCGCTCATGCAGCTCTGGTGAGATATGGACAGCTAGAGACATGTTGGATTAATGAACATTATT